>VZTL01012138.1:0-21268 GCA_013400535.1 Scopus umbretta
ACATGGAAAATTCTGATTAGATACAGGAAAAAAAATTCTGATCAAAGTGGTCACATACTGCTCAGAGAGGCTGTGTAATCTCTGTCCTTGGAGATACTCACAGCTTGATTGAANATACTCACAGCTTGATTGAATATGACCTGGAGCAATATGATCTGACTTTGAAGCTGATCAAACTTCAAGTAGGTAATGGACCAAATGACCCCCAGATGTTCCTACCAGACTGTTATTCTATGATTCCTGCTTGACTGGAATAGATAGCTGATAACTCAAATAGAATTCAATAGCTCTTTAGCTTCGTTCCAGTTTTCTGAAACCACCCGTCAAAATATTACTCAAGGAGTAACCATGAAATGGAATCTTGGACTGTTAAAGCATGGCAGTATTTCAAGTAACATCTGAGGAGTGACATTTTCATTTACAAACAAGAATAACAAGAAGAAATAATTCTGTTTGGATGCAGTTACAATTTACTAGGGTTCCATTTCTGTAGTGGTAATGAACACGGGACGGGGAAACAACCTTCAGTCCCTTCCAACACTAAATAAAAAAAATTTGCCTAACTAAAATTAGTGGGAAAAAATATATTAAAAAATTGTTTTTGGAACAGACAGGATACAGAAAGTTCTCTCACCTATAATTCCAACTGAGAATCACTCTTAAACCTCTAGAGTTGGCAAAGTTCAAAAGTGTGCTGGGGGAAAGGAGAACAAATTCGGCATTCACAAAGAACAGTAGAACATTAGGAGGAAGCTTCAATTTGTTTTGAGAAAAATCACAGTGATATATAATCTGTTTTTAAGGTTAAGACGGGTAATCTGATTCCATGGACAGGAGAAGAGTTCTTGAATTGAGGCTTACAATTTAATTAGAGTCAGCAGTCTCTTCACCATTCCTTCAATTGTTCTTTCATCAAAATATAAATTTGTTATTCCTAACTAACTCACTGTCCTCATTTCAAACTAATATAATCAGATTGTCAGTTTGATTTTTATGCATTTGGTTTTCTTTGGCACCTGGAAAAACCACTTTGAGAAAGATCCTAAGACATTATGCCTGAGGCAGCCAGTGTCATCTGATTTCAACACTATCTGTGGCCTGGTTGATATCCAGCTGGAGATCCCAAGGAACTCACTGCTGTTACAACCATGAGCAAATATATTGTCACACATAGCCAGTGAGTATCGGAGAACAGAAACTGTAGGAGAATTCCTGTTGCTGCTTCCAGATTGGTGACAGGTAACAAGATGTCATGCACGTAATGGTGTGAACTTAGAGAACAAGAGCTACAAAATCACAGGATTTACAATAATCTTCTAAGACATTTGAAAGAACTCAGAATGCCTAGCCTAGCTAGCAAAGGCTTTGACCCAATACCCACTAAGTCAATGGAATTCTTACCAATTGCACTGATATTTTTAATCAGACCTACTAAAAGGAGTAAGGGGAGCTAATAATGTTATTTCTGAGCTAAACTAATCCTAAATAATAATTTAATAAAAAAGAATGACAGTAAAATAACAGTAGAGATGACATTAAGAACACTCAGGCATTTATAGCCAACTAGCAGCACTCTGTTTCTTCTCAACTGTTTTTCCCTCTGCTATAGGTCTATAACAATGAGATTTCAGCTGAGCCTCCTGGTTATCTCTTCTATTATTAAATAGTGGTTAAAATGATTTCCAAATAAATACAAAATTTCATAAGTGTATCCTCCTAAATCACTAGAATGGAAAACTAGGCATCGAGTTATGGGTTTTCCTTATCAGAGACGACTTTACATTATGTTCTTAAATATATAAAGACAGGTCAGTACATTATAACCTGCTTTATTCTACACACATATATACTAAAATACTAAAAAAGAGCGAACTCTGGTTAAGTCATTTGCCATCCAGCCAGGATGACGGAATACTGCATGCAGGTCTCTCCTATTCATGTATTTGATGTTAATGACAACTGCCAAATTAAAAGGCAAACTTCTAAAACTGAACCCAGAATTACGAGCCTGGGACCAGAACCCAGACTTCCACAACACTATGGACAGGCATTATGTAACCTTTTCCAGCAGCTACTTAGACATGCAGAGCTTTTGCAGTGTATTAATTGTGTGCAAGGAACATCTTACAGGTGAGCATTACTCTCTCTGCCCTCCTCCACCCACCCCATCCTCTCCAGTCCCTACAGCCTAAGATTTCGGGAAGTAGCTAATATTTAAGGAATACCAGTTTTAAGCAAGCATAGAATGAAAGCCACTGGCAGAAAAGAAAGCAAGCTGCCCCTTTCTCTAACTTTTTTGATTTTGGATTGTCAACAGTTCTCTGTATAACTCACAATAAGATACTTATATAATCTACCATGTATTAATTTAGAAACAGCCATTTACAGCAATGGATTGAACATGCTCTTCATTTTTCTTCCTCCAGATGGCAGAAATGTGACCAGTTTAAAGCATTATCTCTCTTTACATGCATACTATACATACAAATGAAGTTTAATTCCATTTTAAAAAACACTTATGTTTTAGGAAAGGATTATATATTTTAAAAATATCAAAGAAGGCAACGATGGGATTTTAACAGTTTGAAGTAAATTAGAACAGCACCTTCAGAAGTAAAGTGAAAAGTTGCTCTCTTTGAACTCTTTTTAAAAGCTTGGCATGTAAATCTTAATTTTATTTACATCTAGCTTTTTGGTATTCTACTATTTAATTCTATTAAGAGGAAGATTTTTGAAAATTTTAGTTGAAAACAAAAATAGCAACTTCTCACGCACTGATCATCATAAAGGAATCCTCTTTCTTCCACGTAAGATTACATAAAAACATACGTTTAATTCCACACAGAGCACATTAACTACAACAAAACCCATACCAAATTTAGACTTACATTAACAGTATTTCCTAAACCTCTTACTATTTCACTCAGCCTCCTACTAGCCTACCATTTTTATGTATCACATTTTATCATTTAGCATCTGTGGTGATGACCGATAAGCAGGACAGTAGACACCATCTCTAAAAAGGGAAGCTTCCCAGGCCAAATTCTGAAATGAAGAGCTCTGGGAACAGACAAAGAGGAAATCCTACCTCATAACCTAAGAGCACTGATAGAAGGTGACTCGCCTCCTTCTTCAGCTATCACTATATTTTAGAACTGGTTAACCGTTTTATTGACATCAATATGCTAAAACTAGAGTTTAGATACTATTTTTTAAGCAGTATTTCAAAAATATTTTGGATAGTAACTGATTTTTTTTGTTTGTTTTTAATCAATGTCGTCTAGTAACAGACCTACATACTAGTGAATGAATAACTAATTTGTAGTGAAATAGTTATCTCTGGTTATGGATCACAGAGGGGAAAAAAAAAAAACCCAAAAAACACTAAACCAAACCCAGGAAAACACTCCTGTCAACAGACAAAGCTAACAAATTTAATCTAACACAGAGAAGATAAGTTTTTTCTGACTGCTACCTTTCTTTATTTTAAACTGTTATTATTAGAATAAAATTCATAAAAGCCCATTTGCTTAAGTAGCTCATTAAAACAGCTTCCTATAATACAGTACTTTTCGTAAGAAAATTCTTTTGTGTCTAGTATATTCAGCAATTAATTCCACTTTGACAGATTTCCACTTAAACCTCATCTTCCGCCAACATTTATATCAACACAAGCAAAAACTGAAGATTTATTTCTCATGTCTAGTTTTATGTGAACCGGAATGCAGCAATGCTCGTTTTCTTTAATGCAAGGGAAAAAAACCCACAACCCACATAATTGCATTTTGAGTATTTTTAAGTTCCAGAAAGAGACATGTAATTCTAAGTGTCATACCATTAAAACTGCATAGTTGCTGAGGGAGTAGCACTGAATGGTAGTAATATTTTCATCGGACAGAAGAATGCGACAACCATCAGATTTCCATCCTCCTTGTCCGTTCAGTAGATCAAAGTCCCACTGAGCTGCAACAGCATCTGCTCCATGCGCAATGCGCCGCAGTGTCACATTTATAGGAACGTGGTGACTGGCTAAGTTTAAACCATCTGTTACAAAAGAAATGTATTTGCACATGAATTGCTCAACATGTAACACATTAGATGCTAAAAAACTTCTATTAGATATACACTAGATGAAACAAAGGAGTCCATGTTTCTTACTTTTAAAGATCATAAATAAGTAATCATAAAAAACAAACCTATCTTGGTAAGAATAACTGGTGTTACAACTGTACGACGTTTCCCATCATCAGCCAGATTTGTTGAATTTCCTGTTGCTGGAAAAAGCTTTCCATTGCGAAATGCAATGAGCTGAAGCTTGTAGACAGATTCATCTGCTGGTCTGATTTCTCTTTTTTGCTTTTGGGTGAAAAGGGAAGCTGGCAACTGGATAGAAGCCTCTACAATTGTGTTCTAGAAATAAACAGATTTTTAAAGTTTTAAAGAGAAAATTTAATTCTTTACAGAGTAAATTAGAAACTCCTCCAACTGAACAGTGTCAGAGATGAATGCATTTAGCAGATGATTTATTGTGTTGTGACAAACCTATTTGACAGTGTTTCCAAGTAATCTGTGATAAAATAGTTGAATCAGGTTATTAAAGTCTTAAGACTTTTTTAAAAAAAGAAAAAAAATAAATGGTTAAGACTCTGTAGTTACCTTACTTGTTATAGAGAGTAAAGTTGAAGTTGTTATCAGTAAAATATTACAAGAGTTTTCCAGATCAGACTATTGGCAACCAGAAGCAGCAAGCGAGACAAGCAGACAAAGAGAAACGCTGTAATTGTGCATTAGTACCATTCAAGAAGAAACACTGTACACAAACAGGTTTTGAAAACTTGCGTATGAATTATACCTGGGTAAGGAACCACGCATGTAATTTCACAGAATTACATAAATCTAAGTTCAAATATACACCCTGCAGTGACAGGCAAGCACATGAAGTGATAAAAGCAAACTGGTATGCTGGGGCACATAACTGAAAAAATACTTTCACAGAATATGAGGAAGTGTTTCCATCCTATATGCACCCACGTATGTATGTGTGTGTGCACGTGTGCGTACATGCGCACACACACAAATAAAAACCTTTCAGATCCACCTTCTACTTCATGCTTAATTACAGCTTCACTCTGAGCAGAATATTTCAGATATTTAAGGAGACAGGTAGTATCTGCTTTAATATGTAACGAAGATGAAAATACAGTAAAATAACACCAAGTATTATTGTGAACTAGGGAGCATTTCAATTTCCATACTTATGGAAAGGTCTGAAAGCATCTTTCAGCTTCAGACGTTTTAAACAAGAAAACCACATCTACTCATTAAAAACTGTGTCCATTAAAAAATTATTCTATAATCAAACTTTATTATCCTTTGTCACTTTAATTATCTCTTGTCACAGTCATTCTGGATTACATAAAAATGGTACTTAACCATTAGAAATTAATAATATAAGCTTGCTTTCCAAATGATTCATATTTAAGATATTATTACAAAGTCAGTAGGGAATCAATGAGTATCCAACCTTTAAAGCCAGACTTGACAGTGTATTTGAAACGTTGCACTTAAAGCTTAATTGTTTATCTAGATTTCCATCTGGATCTCTTCTCCCATAATCACTGAGTCCTGTACGGTCTGATGTAGCCACTTTCTGAAATACGGTGCATGTCATCCCAGTGAAACCAGCAGCCTTTATTACATAAGCCTCAAGAGCAATATTTGGAGAATACTGTGACGACAAAAATCACACATTAAATAATTTTACACACCACAGGAAGAATAATAAATGATCTTAAAGGGAGTCTCTGCCATAACAGAAAAAAAACACTCAGAAAACTGTTTATTTTTATCTGGCAAGGCTAAATCTGTTCAGAGGTATTTCTCTTCTCCCTACAGAAATAGTAGGCATTTCAGATAATGCCAACATCTATTAAGAAAAATAAAAAGCTTTTGAAACTCAAGAGCCAGCAAAATGTCTTCTCAATAAATAAATTTATACTTACAGTAGAATAAACTTGAGCCCCATTTGCAAGCCGATACGTAGCAATTTTCTGTAGACACTGTACAATTCTAGTGCAAGCCTTGGCTTCTCTTTGTGCCATCCACAGAACACGTTCATCAGCTAACATAATGTTACTTGCTATGTCCACCATCACGTCACCAAGCTAACGGGGAAGAGAAATAAGACTATTTTGTATCTTTCAAAGTGTTCATCAAGTAGGATCATACTCAGACAATACAAATAGACTTGTCAGCACAAAAAAAAAAAGGAAAGAGGTTGTTCCTATTTCAGTCACCACTTGTCAAGTTGAGATACTGAAACTGACATTTACACTGACATTTACCTGCATCCAACAAAAAATATTATGCCAATGTAATTTGTCCATTTACATTATACTTAGAAAACAAAACCATGAGAAATACAGCTATTTCATGAAAAGCAAAGAGTATACTACTCCACATTGTACTGTACTAATTATTTAAAAGGGCTATTTGTAATCAACTTCAAGCCTAAAATAAATAAAAAATAAACTATAAATCAACAGCAATACAGTTTGCATGTATGGGGAAAGATAATAAGAAAAGAGTAATACAGGTAAAAATTAGCACACAACCCTTCTGCTTCTCTTCCTTTTGCTGTGTCTGCCTTTTCTTTGATTCCTTCCTTGCTTGCCTTCAATTTTGCATGAACTGTTTTAGGTCACAGGTTATATGTGAGAGAGACAGCAAATACCCATAGGTACCAGAGCTGCTTTCAAATCAGCAATTACATAGTTGTAAGTTTATGCTCACACTCCCTTACCTTGTCTTCTGTATGATGTACAAATACAAACCATAAAGGGAATTAATTTATTTAGGTCACAACTTTGCCAAAATTAACGAGCATCTACATGGACAACATTGACCTACACCAGATTTTCACAACATTTAAGAAACAGTGACAAATACTGGACCGAAAGTGAAGGTGCATGTATTTTCTAGTTGAATTGACCAAAATGCAATTCACAGTGCCTAAATTCAAGGACTAAAATTTTCTCCATAAAGAGAGACAGGGTGGGGTGGGAAAGACATCTCCTTTACCATCCAGACTTCCCAATTTCTTTTCAGAATATAACAAAGGAGAGAACACAGTAGTTTGTTGTTCTTTTTTTAAATCTTTAAAAATAGAGGCCAAGAACAGAAATATAAAAATATTTACTGTTTTAAGAGCTGTCCCTTTTAGGGACAGAAGCTACAATCAGTAAACATTCTCAACAGCTAACAGAACCTCAAGCAGCATTTGCAGGCTGTAGCCCTTTTTATTAAGTTCTCAAGAACAAATCAAAGTTACATTAATTGCTTATTATGAGTTATTACTACTTGGAAACTGGTAACACGTTTTACACATCAACAAATGGTGGTTTTACAATAAATTATCAGTATTAAGATCTTGAAGTCACAGGACTCAAGTTGTTCCATGTTTCATACTGTTAAAAAATATTACACATTGTTCCTTCCCCTGGTTATCAAGGTACGCACAAGTTTTTCCAACTGCATTTTAACTGAAGACAATCTGCTAAGAACTTTCTGAACATTTGTCTTCAATTTGTTTCTTCTCCTGACATGAAAAAACTATTAAAATGAAGCTTTTTATAATTTACAGTATTTATCTTTCAGAATAGCCACTGTAACACAAACTGAAGAACCGACAATAAGATGTATAAGTGAATAGTGTCAAGAAAAGGTTTGTGGAGTAATACCCTAATAAGAAATAACTAAGTCTTATTAATAGCCACTGAAAATTATTAAATAAAATTTCACTCACATCCCTTGAATATATCAGCAAATCAAAGGCTGACTCAAATCAAACCAATTAAGATAAAAAATACATCATTAAGATAAAAAAAAAATCATCTAAGACCAAAACTACCTATGAATTTAACTTAGATATTTTCATATCATCTACTACTTTCAAGCATGGCAAAGTAACGCCAGATTGTGTCACTTAACAAACAGTAAGTCACAGCTGAGAAAAGAGTATCCTTATAATGTTAACAAATCATGGAGCAACCTAAAACACGTTTCTATTTTTGACCGGGTACAATACCAGCCACTTAATGAACTGCTTGTATAATTCCAAAGTACACACACACAAAAAATCTAAGCTATGATTGTAAAAAGGAGCTTTCGCCTGAAAATTCTCCAAGGACTTCTGCAAAGAATTCACAACCAGTATTTATGGCTTGTTGAGGGTGGACGGGGAAATTTGGCTTTTTTTTTTTTCTTTTGCGCAAGTTTAAAATTGTGGTCTCCAACTTCCCAACATGCACTGTACGGTGAGATCAATTAACCTCTGTTCAGCAGTGAAACAGAGAGTTCCTAGCCACTGGTGGGACTATTCAACCACTCACATTTTTCTCCCCAACAATGAGCGCTCTCTAAGATTTTATTTTAATGTCTTGTCTTACATCCTGCAAGATATAGGAATAGTGAAAACCTTAGAGATATAGCTCAATACTGAATAAAGACAGCCTACCATGATGGGAGGGGAGAAGATAAGTCTTGTTTTATTCATTATTGAGAGGATCTCTGAGGCTTTCATTATTTGTATTTTTAGGTAAGAAGATACCAATGAAAACCTGTGTGACCCACTCCATATTAAATAAAAACAGACTTACTTTACCTATCTCCCTGCTCCAGTGCTGACCAGAGGTGTTACTCACATTACAGGTCCAGTGAATGCTGGATCATCTCAGCGCGAATGCAAAGTCTGTGACCATGGGTCAGCAACTTCAGGGACCTACTAAACAAACAAAAACATGGAATAGAAGCTGATAATCCACTAACTCAGTGCCTGCATCTAACGTCGAGAAGGTTTCACTGCTCAGAATACTTAAGGGCAAACACGTTGATTATCTTTAAAGTGATGGCAAATTATCCAGTTACCTCTTTATATTTTTCAGCAAATCTTCCAAATTTCTCTATCATTTCAGCCACAAAAATAACATCCATCTTATCAGAAAAATTTGCTGCTTCAACAGTGTAAGCCAAGAGCTGTCTTGCTGTCGCCACTGCATTAGTAAGGTTGAGCGGCATCTACATAGAGAACAAACATAAGCGTTTTGAAGAAGTGAAAATGAAGTACAAGATAGAGGCAACACTTCAGCAATTTGTAAGCAAGCATCTTCCCAAGGAGGATAGAAATTCCCGCAGAGATCACTGTGTTTTAGGTAGCCGGGGATTGCAGCCAGAAACTGGGCTTTGTCCTGTTGTCCTAGAAGGGAGAGAAGTGTTGCACCAAGAAAAGAAGCAAAAAAGACGGTACTGTCAGATGCTTATTTTCCTTTTCACCAGAGCCTAGGCATGACAACTCCTAAAATACGGCATTTTACAGCAAGAGAAGCCAAAAGAATTCAAACACACCAGTGCTGTAGCATTCACTCTTGATTCTGTAAGTGCAGAAAGCATTTGGAATGGAACACACACACACAGAAAGATAGATCCCTTCTGTGACAAAGCTTATGATTTCATTCCTGAAACAAGCATCATGCTGGAAAATTCTTCACCAAATAGTATGTAACATCAACATGCCTGAGCTAGCAGGGACCAAAAATGGGAAATTTCACATAATACAGTGGAAAGCTGTGCAAATGTTACTAGCTCATGTTCAGATGCTGTTTATCCATGATAATCCAAACTGGAGATGTCCCACCTCTCCATTTGCTGGTGTACAGATACCTAGTCTGCCTACTGAATTTGCAATGTGCTGCATAAGCACAACTATATATTTGTCCCTGCTGGTCTTAGCACATGTACATAGATTTGAATGCAACTAATGGAAGATTGTTTTTTTCCAAAACACTGAGTCATGCATTTTAAGTGTAAATAAAGTCCAAGTCATGACACATGCTTAACAAACTCAGTTTTCAAATTCAGACATTCTGTATGATTTCTTTGAACTTTTTCTTTAAACATTAATGTCTTTTCACCTAAAACTATACCTGTATGATACACAAACAAGAACAGTGAAATATAAATGTTCTTGTACAAATGTTACAAAGGTTTCCCTCCATTTTAAACTTAGACCTCTACTTGATTTAAATTGCTTGGCAGAGTTCTAATGTTCAAAGTGGCTCAACTACCTTTGTGTTCAAAGGCTCTAAAGATACTTAAACCATGATTACATTTAAGATTAGTCTCAAAGAGACAATAAATTTCTGTGCAGAACACTGCTAAAAATTCCACACCCACTACAAATAAAAAGAGGAAGGCTCTTGAAACCTCTATTTCAGCATAGCATACCTGTGTACCTGTATTTTTAAGCAGATAACTTCCTATTATCTACTTCAGACACAGCAATTATACTTCTGCTTTTCTGACCATGCTGGTTTTGGCTGGGATAGAGTTAATTTTCTTCATAGTAGCTAGTATGGGGCTATGCTTTGGATTTGGCTGGAAACTGTTGATAACACAGGGATGTTTTTGTCATTGCTGAGCAGTGCTTACACACAGTCAAGGCCTTTGCGGCTCCTCACCCCACCCCACGAGCGCGTAGGCTGGGGGTGCACAAGGAGTTGGGAGGGGACACGGCTGGGACAGCTGAGCCCAGCTGACCAAAGGGATGTTCCATACCGTGTGACGTCCTGCTCACCAATAAAACTAGGGGAAAGGGTTGGTCGGGGTCCGCTGCTCGGGGACGGGCTGGGCATCAGTCGGTTGGTAAGTGCGTGGCTGTGTGGTGCTTAGTTGCCAGCTGAGGTTAAACCATGACACCCTCACATTTTAAACTTCCCAACACAGAGTTGGCAACACTATTCCACAACCTGATAAATGCTGGCTAACCAAAAGCAGTTATAACAGGTTGAAGTAATCTAGACTTTTGAGCAGTTAAAACTCTAAAGTTGGGCTACAGTACATAGGCAGGAGTAGCGTTGAGCTATTACAGGCCTTGCAGGAAAGTGTGAATTCCCAGGTGAGGAAAAAGCAAACCAGCAGCATCAAAGCTCTCAATAAGCAAACACTCAACCTTGCTGTGTCCCACAAAGGGACGACAAAGGGATCCCCAGCATCATCTCCTACCTGCTAACCAGTCATTAAGCACCACCACCTCCCATTTCAGCCCTAAAACGTGTTTCCTGTGACCAAGCCATGGCATGCACCTCTAGTGCTAAAAATGTAAAGCAGTAGAGCACAAACTGTTATGTCAACCGCAAAGTTTATCTTGGACCAGAACAGACAGTCCTTTCGCCTTCTCCACCTCCCACCCTTTCCATCTCTCTCACACCAGTGCTCATTGGTCCTCAGGGAACTAGAACATGAAGATAAAAAGCTATGTCTGCATTAGTAAATAACTGAACATAGAGGGAGCAAGTCAGTAACAACCCATCTACAGAATATGCAGTTCAATGCTTTTGCCTAAAACTAGACTTAGCCCAAGCCACTGGATGTCAAGGCTTCACTATGTGTATAAATCCAAAGGGCAAATATTAGTTTAGATCCTGTTTGTCCAGTTAGGGGCTGTGGCGCTTCTGATACACAGTGTCAAGTTTTCTCTGAATGAATGTGAGCTCACACACTGAAACACTCGCAACGTGCAGTAATCCTACCCTGAGATCAGACAAGCACCATGGCCGTGTTAAACACAGGCGGTGCTATCAACATCATCAACTCAAGTGGAAGAGCTGTATTATTATTATTAGAAGAAAAAAAAAAAACAAACCCAAACAAAACCCACCACACCAAAAAACATTCTCATTCTCCATAGTTTCACCTGTTACATTGATGCTAGTGATCTGACAGTATGCACTGGAAAACATCAAGCTTAAACCAGAGGTTCAAAGCTTTATGGAGTATTTTACAATACAGCGCCTATACATACAAGGTTGGGGATATCACTGCATGGGTGCATCATTGAAGAACAGTGTTTATGAAAGCGTGCATTAAGTAGAGATAAGCCTCACAATGAGAATGGAACTGAAAAATTTTGTTTCATAGCTACATTTCAAATTTAAGAATACTCTCTTGTATCCTTGTGAGTACTACCAGATTAGAGAAGCCTAGTTAATAGTCACTACTTTCACTAGTTAACTCTCATCAGCCACACCGAGTCTATTAAGAGGTTTACAGCAACAGAGGTGGAGCAGAGTTTGACTACTCTCTATTATTACAATGAAAACAGCTGTTCTCCATTACAGTTTCAGCCTGCCTTGTTTCTTTATAGCATGTGGGCAGGATAGGGCATCCAGCTGACAAAAACAATCATGACAAGTACCACTCTCTTATGCTTTACACAAATGCACCAAAGAATAAAATTTTCCTTGCGCTTTCAATCTGGGGGCACTCAAAACAGGTATTAAACCAAACTCTTAACATAAACCTACAAGTTCCAGTGTTGTACTCAGAAGCCTGCGTTCACCGTAATTCATCTTGACCACCAGTATTACCAGCTTAAAAAAAAAATAATGGAGAAACAGACTTTTGAGTTTTTATTTTCACTAAAGAATTTGATTTTATAGAAATGCACAAATTACCTGATTGAACATATAAAGAACTCGAGTCACATCATTTGCATACTGGCACCTGGAATAGTCCTCTTCTGCCCAGTACCCTCCCCTGTCACATCTGCGCCAGGCTCTTCTCTCATCTTGTGAGTTGCCAGGATATATCCCACTGCCAGCAGAGTAACGCGTACACAGCAGGTATGCTGTGATGCCTGCCAATGTTCTAGGCCACCTGGGGAGTCAAAAGCAAAAAAAAAAAAAACTTCAGACAAATTTACATGACAAGTAAATAAAAGGATTAAGCACTACAACATGAAATAAAGAGACGCTCAAAACTAAGCATCTCTAAACTATTTAAAGGGCCACCTTGGCTCACCTTCAGTATTTACAAGCTGTTCATATTTGTGTACTATTAACAAAACAAGTTCTAATGCTAGCATTTTTTACAAAATTCTTTCATGAGGTTGGAGGTGGAGAGAAAAAGGTGCTTATAAAATTACTAAAAACAGTTTACAATTTTTTTTAGAAAAAAAAAAACTGGCCTACTTAATTAAAAAGTCCATATTAACACTGTAAAAACAGTTAAATACATAGTAGAAAGCCTTGAGAGCTTTCTACTTGTCCTATTTACATGCATCAATGTAACTTTCAAATGACTGCGTTCATATTAATACTGATCTGCAGATATGAACAGAAGACAGCATTTACAGTAATTAAGAAACAATAGCAGCAGTACAACGACTTTGACCAATTTTGCAACCAAACATAATACCAAACAGAAATTAATGGGAGAAGAAAGTGTTGAAAGTGTTAAGAAAGTAGAAAAGAATTCCTTTTACTCAAGGTATGTGGAACTAAGCACTTTTTAAGAAAACTTCTAACATTCTCTCAACTTGCCACTCTGTAATTTTACTGCATATTTTATCTATATAAACATATACACAGATAAAAATGAAATAACAAAAAAAATACAGAAAATTAAATTGCAATGCACCTCTAGTGCACCAATCATTCATGAGATCAGAAGGGATTCAAAGGAAATATAAGAATAGAAGGAAACCATGCCCAAATTGAGCTGCAATGCTGAGAAGAAAGGACAGGGACAAGAAGTGCCAGCCAGTCTGCCTGCTCCTGCTTCCGGCCCTCTCCCCTGGGAAGATATGCATAAGCATATCATTCAGCATATTTTTCTCATGCAAAGCAAAAAAGCATACATACCTAAATTGCAGAATGCCAAGTATCTCAAATCCAACAAGCCAACATATAAGGTTTAACTAAAACTGACAGCAAGTGAGCGCTTCATTTGATCATCCCAGGCTCTCTGTACCAAAATTAAGTCAAGCTCCTTGAACAGTCTTAAGATCTAACATACTTTATCTCAGTTTTAAGTATTTCAAAGAGCCGTGAACAAAGCGGTTGTTTCCAAAAAATGAAGTGTGATTTACACTGTGATTTAAAGTTTGCTTTTATATCGGGACTACATTTCAGTAAATGGCTATTTAGTCACTACTATCATCTAAATTAAGAGATGCTTAGAACATATCTATATTTGGGGAAAAAAAAAAAAAAATCTGTGTTTGCAGGATGATGGAGTAAACACCTTGAAGGATGCTCCATTTCAGGAAATTAAAATTCAAGTAATACTGCTAGAGAAGAGAAACTGAACAAGTCAGCTCCATTCTCCTTCCTTATTTATCAGTTAAGTAACTTCTTTTACTGAAGACACTGGGATTTATCACAGCCCTTTCTCAAAGAGAAGAATAACTCCAGGGATGGACCAAGGCAAAAGGCTACACTTTTCAGTTACATTAAATGATGCAAGAGATTAACCTTTTGGGGTATACTGAAAGTCTTCTCTATCTCAAATTCCTATTGATTCCTAATCAGCTTGAACAGAACAATTTTGGCATGTTCAGTAATGGAAGAAAGACTCTTACATCAGGGCATTTTGGTAAAGATTACTTAGGTTTGGGCAACAAGCAACTCAAAGGTAGCTGCTGATGGCATCCTTAAAATGCACAGGTCATGGCAACAACCATACAAGAATTCAAAGTCAGTAAGGAATCTAATGGGAAAAACTAGACAATAATTACAACAAACCAAAATAGAAAATAAAGGCTTAAATTTTTACTACCTTTCAGAACAGCTTGGGCATTACAAATCAGTTCTCCATATTGCAGTGACATCACTTAGTTAAGAAATGAAGACTTATTATTATGACCATCACCATAGTATCTGAATACTAGAAGAGACCGAAGATTATTTGGGTATCATAGCAGAGATTCATCCAGCCTAGTAAATACGCATACACTTATACTCAGAGCCTCAGCAGCCACTTCAAGAAATTAAGAGAAGTGTTATCATTCAACCTTTATCTGAAAGGAAAACTTATACCAGAATTGGTGGCAATAGAGGTGGTGAAAAGACAGGGAAAAAAAAAGAATTAGCACAGTTTTTAGATGCTAGGAATTATATACAGGTATTTTAGAGAATGTAAATTAATTCAAAGAACAGGTATAGATTCTGCAATGGTAATGTAAGTTATTTACCATCTTTTCTCCCATATAGAAAAAAAGCCAGCAGAAAAGAACAAAAATCTTCCTTAGGAAAAAAAAAAAAAAATCACAACAGCCTTTGTGAATTGCTGCAATCCCAGTAATGACCTTAGTGCAACATTACATGCACCCTAGCAAGCTAACAAAAACATCACTTTGGATCATGTCTGGCCAACTCTGCTCGTGGACAGAGCAAGTTATTGATCTGCTGGGAAGGGAGGAAGGGATAAGGGGATACAATACATGAAATTTCTGTATGGACAAATCAAAGTCTGATCAACACAGACCGGGGAAAAACAAGTACAAAGATGAGCTACTTCTATGCTCCCACTTCTTATGGATACATAATCAATCTTCAGAAAAACGAAGCCAAAAAGGAGGCAGGCAGATGAAGACAACTAATAAATCAGCTGGCACAGCTGTTAGAAGACACACAGGCCCATGAATACCTTGCATAATACACCCAAACCTCAGCTTCCAGAAGGCAAAGAGTCAGGTTTCCAGGAACACTGACACTGGAGTGCCAAAACATCATTTCCAAAACAATTGTATCAACATTGAAATTTTTGTATTACATTTCCACATCGAAGATGCCACTTTGAAAGGGATATATGTCTCTGTCTTTACAGACAGTTTTCTAAAAGTTGTATTTTTCCAAAGCATTTTAATGTTAAAGCGCAATTGGCTCAGTTTTGACTGAATGTATCACCTTACAGACTGAATGCCACATGGCCTTAGGATAATTTAAACTCTGCAGTCCTGAGAGATGTTGTATGACACAACCTCTAAAACAAGTATTTTCACTGAAAAGTGGCATGTGCCATTCCTTTCCTCGCTATTCACACCTAATGCTAAAGAATTAGAAAAAGAGAAACCAGAATGAAATACTAGGACTCAAATGAAAAACAAGTCTTCCAGGAAGCTTTAATTACTATATTTTTAAACTAGTATAATTTCTAAGTGCTCTCTCTCCTGGAACTTCTGTAGCCAAACAGAACAAAGTGACACTTTCAGTGTTTAACACGACTTCAAGGGTTATGAGGTTATCACAAGATTATTTGCCTTCTCTCCCTGTTCTTCTCTCCACTTCCCCTATCCTATTTTTTTTATCCATCTCTTTCCCTTTTGTTACTGTACCCTTTACTCCTACTGCATTTACTTTTCATTCATCTACCTACACAGCATTTTCTCATCTTTTACCATGAACTTCTCAAAAGAATACTAGCAATGCTATTCATAAATAGTCTGTGCTACCTTTATAACAAATATAGGTATCTACAGAAATATTCTACTAATAAAACTAACACACTATTCATCTTATTTAGAGAGCTTTCCACTAAAGCGGACATAAAAGGTGGGCAATTTAAAAATCCCAGTTTTCTGCAATAATTTCACATACACAAAAACAACACAAATAGCCAGTGCCACTAAGAGAAGCGCTTCATGGGGAGCAGTGTCCTGGATCGTTTTTCCTCTCCCATTCACAATGCCCCTTGTGCAGGTACAAGTTTCACCAGTGGTGAATGAGATAGGGGAGAACTGATTCCAGCTGTACCTATACTCCCCTTATTCCCTATTTTTGCTAAGTGAATGTTAACCTCGACCGTTCTCAGCCATGAACTGTTTCCTCCCAATACCTGTATGA
This sequence comes from Scopus umbretta, assembly GCA_013400535.1. Classification (NCBI taxonomy): domain Eukaryota; kingdom Metazoa; phylum Chordata; class Aves; order Pelecaniformes; family Scopidae; genus Scopus; species Scopus umbretta. Next base: position 16,680 of record VZTL01012138.1, read on the forward strand.
GATGAGCTGATGAAGCACTCTCTGCTTTTGGCTGATGAAGCCAGAGAGGATATCCCTCCAGCAGGGCTCAAAAGATGACTAATGACGTGAAATTCTCATCATGCAAACAAAGCCTACAGAAGTTTGGCTGCATTCTTAATTCCTTGTGAGCCTAAGCTTGAATATCTTTCACAGTTTACCCAATTGCTAGCAGAAGTGCAAATTTGGACTGTATTAACACTCTTATTTCATCACATTTTATAATTAGGTGCTCAAAATTTATCACATATACATGAGATTAGACAGCTGTGGGGGAAAAGATGGTTCATTTACATTTAACTACTGTAATTTCATTTCAGGAAAAAAAGTCAGACCATGAGATTACAAAAGAATCCTTCCCTTCATGCAGATTAATTCTGTTTTGAAAGCATTCACTTCTTCAAACCAACAATACCTTCCAGTTACAATGAGTTTTTATATCATAATTTCATTAGCTTACAGGTAGTCTAATATTTTTTATTACATCTTAGTAATTCTCTAAATTCAGCATGACAATTACTGTTTTAAGATTAATTACACCCAGTAACAGTTTTCAAAAGGATAATTTCTATATTTAAGAAAGAATTCTACCAACTACCAGCACAAAATTATTCTAAACACAGCAGTTGAAGGATTTATCGAAGCAGAAGCGTTACGTTACATTTTAAAATGCAAACTGTATTTTCAATTTAAACATGGGTTGTATACATATTCAGAGATATTATCTGAGTAAGACTTAAAAGAATATCCAAATTAAAAAAAAATCTCATGATGAAGACAGTTTTTGCCTAATTTTTATAAACTCATACTAAACTACTATTACTGAGCCAAAGACACTGATGACAAACATCCTCCTTCGCCACGCTTTGCTATCCCACCTCTGAAGGGATAAAAATCTAGATGCCAGTTTTGAAACAGCTTCCAATCTAAAAAGACTAACCAGTTCCAACTAAAAAACTATAAAATCAAATTCACCTAGGATCATTTTCAGCCATCTGCTCAGAACCATTTTCTCACTAGTCAAAGCCTTATTTCCATATGGTCTCAAAGGTGAAAAATTACTCTTTATTATTACTCTACCTAAACTACAAATGCAAGTCTGTTATAGTAAACCCAGACACAGTGAACTTTTTGGTAAGCTGAACATTTCCTGAAATCTTATTTCTTTCTACTGAATTCCAGAGGGGGGAAATCCTATTACACTGAACAGTCACTGAACAGCACAGGTTAATTTAATGGAAAACACTTTGAAATAAGCCTTTACCATCTGTTTTCACCTCTAATGGCAAATCAAAGAAGAACAATTCACACTTGTATCATTAAAAAATGCATAAGTGATTTAAATAGATGTGTTCTTTGATGAATACAGCATGCATCTGTTTGACTTTCTTCACCTTTTACCTTAAGCAGGAAGTTCTCATTTTCTAACATAATGCTCATCCCTGGAGTTGAAACCACCACAGTGTAAAAAGAGAATATGCACAAAGTATATACAAATAATTCCTTACAATGTGAAAGTGAAGCTTTCCAAGTAGTTCCAAATTGCCTCTGTGCAGCAAGTGACCTTAACACTACTTCCCTTACTAACAGTTTCTCATACTCAGACACCAGCTACCCTTCATCTCAAATTGTCCAACTGATGAACTCGAAGAAGATGAACTCAGAAAAAATGCTGCCAGTCAGGACTTTACCTGAATTTTTGCTACTACTGAAGCAGGCCTTCTGCACTTGAAAGCTTGTCTTCTCTCTCAAAAACTATGTCCCAGCAACATGCTTTAACTTACTTTTCATTTCTTAAAATAAAAGATTTATTGTCTTAGATTAGCTGTATAGAAAGAAGATGACTTTAAAGAACACTAATGTACACAGGGAAAGGAAGAAAAGTTTATAAATGTAAACAAAAGATCTAGCAGAAGATCAACATAGCCAAGCACCAAAGAGAAAATAAATGAGTGGGTAAAAGCAGTTATTACAACATTAAGAAACCCTCCAAACCATACTGAAAACAAATGCTATGACATACACTAATTCTCAGTAGGAGTTACTGCAGGGAGGTACAACACAGAGTAGTTATAAAGGGAATTACCTTACACATAGAGAATCTATACAGAAGCTATCTGTTACAGCTGGCACCTCCAGGGGTAACGTGTTGTTAGAGTAACCAGCAGCAGAAAGATCAGAAAAGGGAAAACAGGTGAAGAGGTAAGAACAAAAGATAAAATACTCTGCAATACCCAACAAAATGGAACATCAGAGCTACCACTACTGTCCCAACAATCATTAAAAGGAAGCAACCATTCATAGTATTTACTCTAATACTCACGGAGCTCGGGGGAGAGGAAACAAACCTATATTACAAGTTTCTTATACAGTGACTTTGTCATATGGGAGCAGGAGGGATTTAAAAACAGATAACCTGGTTGGAAACTCCCACCCCGCCCCCAAGCAGTATGCGGTCCAACTCTAACTTACAGATCATCTAAAAAGTTTTACTCTATTCCATTAATTTAATTCATATATTTCAAATATCACAGCTTACTTTCAATCTCTTCCAAAGATGTGAATTAACAGGCTTAAAGTTTAACATTTCATGGTATAGTTGTATGTACTTCTTTCAGCACATACTAATTTAGAACAGCTAAAAAAAAAAAAATCTATTACACACCATTTACAAACAAACATCCACATAGGTGCCTTTAAAGCATAACACCTTAGTTAAAAACAAAATTCAAAGGATTTCTTTTCTCTGAAAAAAAAAAAATAAATTGACGTTACCAACCTGAAATCTCCTTTATTGTTCACAACCCTCTCTGGAGGGCAGTACTGTGCAGAACTTTCTAGCACCACAATGTCTACTGTCCTTGTGTTATTCCCACGTCTGGTTTGTACATGGCAACCCCAGTTTCCTGTGGAGCCAGCCTGAATGTTTGAGATTGTCAGTGCACTGGGAATATAAAATAAACAAATAAAGCCCAACAGTCTTGCAATAAAATTTATATAAGCTTTTACCAAAAGATTAATAAAGTACAGAAAGACAATGGAAGCAACAATCAACTGCATACAACTGTGAGTGATCTTACAAAACCAGAGCAATCTATGAAACAATGTACTGTAATCAACAGAGAAATATTTACTATTCTTCAATTTTGCCAAGGTAGGAAAGAAAAAGAACAGCCATGGGAAAAAGTTCCTTGACTTCAGAAAGAAGAGATGAGAAGTCTAAATTCCCCAAGTGGTATCATTGCTCTTCAACACAAACTTTTTATAGTTGTTCCAGAAAGGCCAAACCAAAATAACTTCCCAAATGCATAATTTATGATAAAGTTAGAAGCCCTAATCTACTAATACAATTACAGGATATATAACCACTCTGTAGATGCTGTACGAATCAAAAGTCTACTGCAGGCAGAACAAATTATACGTATAGATCTCAGCTGGAGAACTTCAGTATTAACAACTGTGGTGTGCTCAAAAGGAAGAGGAATGAATCCATGAGTAGCTCATTTAAACACACTGTTTTAATAATTTTAATGTTCCAAGAGAACAAATGTATCCTACCACAAACATAATTGACATGAGCTGCATTGGGTAATCCTTGGAGATGCTTAAAAGCCAACTGCAAGAGCCCTGGGCGTCCTGCTCTAGCTAACCCTGGGTTTTTTGGGTTTGTTTTTTGGGCTTTTTTTTCGGTTGTTTTGTTTTGGCTTTGGTTGTGTGGGTCTTTTTTGTTTTGGGTTTTGTTTTTGTTGGGGTTTTTGGGGTTTTTTTTTAAGAGATGTGTTGAGTTACAGACTACTTCCCTGCTTGGGAAGTTTGTATCTACATATGTTCACTCAGTGAGGATATGAAAGGGCCTTACTGGTTACAGAAATAGTCACTAAATCAGAGCAGAAAATAAGGAGTGGGAAATACATTTTCTCATTATGGATTCACCTTGCAATCAGTGAGCAGTTATGAATCATGTTTTTTTCAACAAAAATACCCTGGGACTCATCAGTTTCCACTATCTTTCCATCCTGATACCACAAGACTTGCATGTCTTGATCAATATACGAAGCCATACATTGGAAGGGCAGACTATCTCCTTCAAAGACAACCTGACGGTGAGATGGAGTCATATAGAAAGATGGTAATTCAAGCGGCGGTTCTAGAATTCAAGAAATAAATCCACAATTACTAGCAAGAATCTGTTATATACATAATTTTGAAAGAAGAGAAAAATACACTGAGTATCAATTATTGTTATAACCTACTTGTAAGCTGCACGTTCCAAATTTTTTATATAAAACTACATTTGATGCATTGGATCTTGAAAAATACAAATTCTCATCATATTCTTTTTCAAAATGTGTATTCCTTTAATGTAATAATTTAAAAAATCTTTTGCTAGCCTACATCCAAATGAGTGAAAAATATAAAACTGAATGAAAAATATATATATGCATTTTATTTCCTCACAATTTCTCACTATTAATATTTCAAAATCACAAACACATATGTTTTATTACTTTGACAGATAGAATAACTCTAATATAACACAGAAGTTAAGGAAGTTGGTCAGGGTTTCATCA
>VZTL01012148.1:5431-16492 GCA_013400535.1 Scopus umbretta
TTTTTTTTTTTTTAAATCTCCTTTTTGACACATTTCAGCAGATTTGTCCTAATCCACCCATATTCATGCCTCTTCTTCATATAAGGTGCTCTTTTAACAATGTGTAATGCACAGGAAGCCCCAACACCTGGATATAAAAAGCTTGCTTTCTTTGCTCTTTACCTCTTCTCCTACGTTATTTGCACTATGATCCATCGCCTCTTATTTAAGAGGACAGAAATGTGACTAGTAAGGCATGTTATGAACTAAAGTATTTCACAAAAAATCTGCCAAGCCCTCCACGGCCAAACTAATTATAACTGTACTCTCTCTGGCTTGATGAAGCTAAATGGAGACATACAAACTGTCTCTGAAAATAGAAGAACATGCAAGTGAAAAATGTTCATATGGAGAAATATGCATAGAGCATCGAGGCTTCAGGAGCAGCAGTTTATAGACCCAGTTACTACTACATGCATTTTAAATTTGAATGCCTCCTCAGTATTCATGAAGTGTACCACAGTTCAATAGTTGTTTTCATGAGTTGTGCCTTCATTAGGTGAACAACATTAAACACCTGGGATACTGTTCAAACTAGTCCTAAGGGGCAAATTTTCATGACAAATGAGCTGAGATAAATTTTACAACTGAAAAAAAAAAAAAAATCTCAATTTTGCAATGGTAAATTTACTACTTGTTTCAAAGAAATAAAATAAAGCAACAAAGACACAAAGTTAATATTAATATTACTTCTACAAAATCCCCGCAGAAAAGCTTTCAGTTGGCTGTGCAAATAAGGACACTTTCAAATACCAGAAGGAGAGTAAATATTTATCGACACGTGCTTTTTTTCCCCCTTTCAGGTTAATGGGGTTAATTCCCCACTATCTTTGGAAACTTCTGTATGTTCATTATCAGGGTGACTTCTTATGCCTTTATAGCTAATAGTATCTTACAGATTTAGTTCAAATCTGTTTTCTTTTCTTCCTAAAGCTTGTAGCATGCTTGTTTCAATTCTTATTTGGATAACATTCCCCATTGGAGATGTTACCAAACGTACATTTTTATCTCCCCTCTCCCTCAGTGGGAGCCTTCCTTGTTCAGCACTGAGGGAGAAGTGCCTCAGTGCATGCACAGCTCTGAGTCTGCCACAGGTGTTTTCCCACCCAAAAGCTTTGGGAAGACACAGAGACAGCTAATTGCAAGGAAGTCCTCTTGCCCGGCAGGGCTGCCATGTCTTCCCACAGCTCTGGCCATTCCTACTGCACATGTTGGAAAGGTCAATTCCCATTCTGGTACTGCTATCAGGACAGACAAACGTTTTGTATATGGGGTTTTCTTCACTCACAGCTGGCCCTATCCAAGTGGGTGTTAACCTTGACAGCTTACTGAACTGTAAAAAGACTTAAAATAATTCCGAGTGTAGGTCTGACAGCTCAGGAATTGATATCAGCCTGATATCAATGGCTGTCATACAGTCTGGCTGAGTCAGGGTCAGTCTTTTTCAGCTGGCTACGTACAATCTAGGCAGCATGACAATCTCAGTCCCATGCCCTGCAAAGAAATATTGACATCATCACCTACGCTGTGAGCTGACGCTCATGCCAGAGGCAATAAGGACACAGAGACAGACTTACACTTCTATTTTGTTTAGACACCATGGTCATGGAGAAGACATGGTGAAGAGGAAGAAGGGGAAGGGTCAGGACCAGCCTGTTATTCCTAATGCTGCTGGAATCATATGCGGGAAGATTCAGTTTGTGGTCCTTGCACCTGCCATCTTCTCCTAAGCACTACAACAGTTGCAAACAGGGAAAAGCAGCTGTATTTTGAGAGAAATCTAGTAACAATTACTGTTTCCATAAATCTTTATTCTAGCTTCTTAAGCCACAGTTACCTCCTCCTTCAATGACACCATTGCATACCACTGTCTAGTTGAGTAACACATGTACATGCACAAACACCAGCAGAAGCTCTCAAGACATTTTCTTCTCTGCCTCTTTTTACTGTCTTTCTGGTTTATTATACCCTAAACAATCCCTCCCTCAGGAGACCTTCCAGCTCTCTTCCAAGCAGGCACTGAGCCTTTCATACTTAATAAAACACAAAAATTAAAGCAATGAATATTAGAAATGTCCATCTTACTCGATTAGCTACTCCATAGCGGACTGTAACCCTTTGAATGTGGTCTGCTAATCCCATTAGCTGGTCAAACAATTTTCTCTACTGCTTCTAGGAATACAGAGCTCACTAGAAAATACATTTAGAACCATGCTCACCCTTTAGATTAGATTAAGCTGCCTATACCACTCCAAAGTGTTTCCCTAAGGTTTAAGACCTATATAGTAATCCCTGTATTTTTCACAATTCAGTGGTTACACACTGCTCCTAAAAATTACTGCAGGCTTGGTTTCACTTAAAGGTTACACCCTCCTCCAAAGTACCAATTATTGTGGAATTAGAGGCCAAGGGAACAAGGACTTTCTTTAAAGATTACTAAAATGATCTTTTTCCTCATAATGAGAAAGAATTCCCCCCAATTTGGTTTATTAGCAAACTTGAGGAAGGCTTGAACAGGAGCAGGCTGGCTCCTCTGGATTGCATTTCAATGACTGCTGGCCTTCGCTGTGCAGGAGGTTGCAAACTCTGACTCAAGCCTCCCCTGCGCTGGTCCCTTTTCGTAAGAACTGTGGTTTATTGCTGTAAGCTCATGCTTCAAGCCCTCCTTGGGAGAACAGGAAATGAGGGAGGACAGTCGGAGCCTGCCTTCTGCACCCAAACGTCTCCATGGATTTTACCAGAGAACCTCTGAGAACATAATATGCCCCCTCCCTTCTCACCACTTCAGACCACTTCCCTGTCAAAGTTGGTTAACAGGTTCAAAGCACGGACAGGCTCCGGGGGATGCTTGGATCTGAATCCAATTTTTCCCTTCGTTTGAAAGTGGACAAGATGGTTCATTATCAACATCAGTTATTTTTTTATCTGTGCTATAAAATATCAATCCCTTCAGGCCACAAAAGCAAAACTAGAGGCAAGGTGCTAGGTCCTGCACAGACGAAATAAGAAATAGTGCCTGCTCAAAAACCATGCAGGGCAGACAGGGGTCAGGAACACAGAAGGAGAAGAAATAAAACACATGTTCAAAATAGAGATACACAGCACAGGCATATGAACATCATTTCCTAAGGAAACTGTGCTAAAAATCTGTCATAATCTAACCCAGTGAAAGAGGCTACAGATGACTGAAAAACCCAGTAGGGCTTGCAATGTAAATCCTATCCCTAGGGATTCATTTTAAGGGTGCAAGGAAGTAAATCATTACCAAAGTTCAGCTATTTACATCAGATGATAATGCCGGAAAGACATTATGTCACTTTGTATTATATGTCTAAACAAAGGATGCTAGAAGAGCAGAGGGAAGATATTTGAAATCAGTAACTAGAAAGGCAAGTTATTTTAATTTTAAAACAGTAACATCTTGAAGCATGTTTTCAGGAAAAGTTCATCATACATTGGCTGGTATTAAAGCCCAATTAAGCTCAGAATATTCTTCATAGGTGAACTATTGAAACAACATGAGGCTACTGAGAAAATGTTCTCTGAGCTGAACCCTAATTCTAACAGTGCAAAACATACCACTTCACTAATAGAGCACATCTTTCAGTGATGACTGTTCTGAAAAATGCTACGTTTTGTAATATGTGTGAATTCTCTATGTTTTCAAGAAGCAGCAGAGTAATAGTAAATATTTGGTTGGCACAGCTTCAGCACACAGATCACATATTCTGAGATTTGAGGGCTCTGAGTCAAGAAAATGCTTCAGTGAATGCTTAAGTTTGAATACTTACACACCAGCTGCCTTCTTTCCCCACAGTTGCTCCCCAGAAGGCCCCTGCACGACAGCACAACCCAGTAGATTAGACAGGGTCTGCTCCAGCTAAATCAAAAGCAGGTAGCACTGCAAATTCAAGAATGTCTGCAGAACAACGTCTGCCCTAAACCAGGGATGCAAGGGCCTTGTTTTCATAAATGAAACATTTTCATAAGTGATACGCAAGTGAGGACTTAATCAGAAAAAGGGCAGACTGCAGAAAATATGTCAGGTCACAAGTATGCAGCAAAATCAACAGTAACATTTGCCAAAGAAAGGAGATAAACAGGGCTTTGATGGGTAGGTTCTTAAATAATCCCCATAAAGATCTTTAATAGGAAATGCATTTAGAAACACGTTTATCTACTTTGGAGAACAGGGCCCACGTGTTTATAAAGTCAGGCGCACCGAGCAGAGCACACACCACACAAAAGACAACACACAGACAGGGATCACGGGCACTTCAGGGCAGCAAACAGACCACAGCGCAGCTCCCTGAGCGCCCAGGGCCCTGCGTGGCCGCACAAACCTCCGGCTCGGGAGCGGAGAGGGGTGCTTGGCTGGAACACCTGCCCAAACTGAGCCGTGCAATGTGGCACTGATGTGGCTAAGTGGTCCCATGGCAATGCTGATCGGTGCCACAGCTGCGGCTCTAACCCACCCGGGGCAGTGCCACAGGGAGCTCTGGGCATTACTGAGGCAGTAAAGGTCTGTCTCTGAAGGCTGCTGCTGGGTACGTGCATGGCGGTGCTCTTGCGTAGCCATCCCCAAAGTCCAGGCTGGTTCACTGCTGCTGTGTGTAATTCAGAGGAGTCTGGGGAGCCAAAGCACCACAGCCTGGAGTCATGCTGTTTTCAAACTTTAACCCTTGTCATTTCAGGCCCTTGAAGAGCCAAGCTGAGCTCTGGCACAACTGAGGAGCTGCACCATGATGGATCACTTCGTATGAGAAATGCTGGACACTGAAAGAACCGAGTCCATAAGCAGGATGATATGAGTAGATTCATCTCATTGCAGACACACCTTTTATCTACTTAGCGGCATTTGACATGTTAAGGGAGCCAACACGCGTGGAAGAGAGAATGCATTTCAGTCAGTGACATTTTCACTACAATACTCAGAGTTAAAAATGCATTAGCAGTAACTTTCCATCCATCAAAAGCATGAGACAGGAAGCAACACTTGCCTGGCAAAGTCTAAGAATGCTATTAAATGTGCCGGAGGCCAGACTCTATCCCTTTTTACGATCCATTTGCATAAGTAGAACATTTTCACATAAGTCTACATGGCTCTAGGGCATCATAACTTGCCACCTCTCTACCTGATTGCTACCTGGATTGCCGGACTACCAAGCACCAAGGGCTTACTAAACATGTTTTTTAAAAAACGTTTATACCTTGACCCACACAATATTTGCTCATTATTTGAACTTCTGTATCACACAAACAGCAAGTAATTACAATCTCATATGGCTGGAATGACTGCTGGGGGTAAGAAGCTACTACACATCAGCTGATTCACAGTAGCTGTACAAGCACACACTATCTACCCTCAGTGAATACAAGTGACTTAGCTTATGCTCAAGGAAAGAAAATTAGTGTTCAGCAATGATGTCTGGAAACTCCCCACATGCTGATGCGGCTACCCTGCCCTCTCCCATATGTGGGCTCACTGAATCTCCATCTTGCCATGGACTCGCCTTTGGTTTGCAAACCCACAAACCAACCCGTTCCTCCTTGCTCTTTTCCTGTTACACAGAAGTAGAGATCGCTTGCTATCCCACAACAGCAGCTCATACTTGCGGCTCCCCACTGATGCAAAAAACGCAGCTCACGTGAGACCGGCAGAAAGCCAGGGACGAAAGGAATTAAAACACCACTTCATAGTGCCATCTTGGAAGACTCTAAACTGCCCCATTCAGAGAGGCTATGAAGTTTGTTACAAAAGGCTAGCAGTCGAAAGTTCCCCAAAGCCTGGCACGCCAGAGGCCATGCATCCATCCAGCATGGCCCAATGCTGCCCATGAGTGGCCAGGGCTTTCCTGGTTTGGCTGCCAGTGCTCCACCTGCATTAGCTGCTACTTCCCAGGGGCTTCTGTGTTTATAGAATCAACGCTTACTAGAGTCCAGTATCCTGTGTTACACAGTGCACCCAGTTAACTTTTATCTGCACATTTAGCTCTCAACAGAAGACTTGTGTAAGAGACTTTCAAAGAATCTTCTTTGAAGTGGCAGAAGGTAGGAACCAGCCACAGGCACACTTGCTCCTGCTCTCCATGGGAGGAAAGGAGGAGGACAGGCCAATACCCTCAGTGTCACTACTCCTTCTGCTATTCTAATGAATGCTCCTCACAGTCTCCTTTCTGACAGAAAGCCTGCAGTTTCTTTACATAATGACTTCAGAATAAATTGCATGGGGATCAGAACAGAGAGAAAATTATAACTTGCAAGTACCATTCCTTGTCAAAGGCTTCTTAGTTACTTCTTTATTTGGAGCATACTCACCATGTTTCTGATGACACAAACACAGAAACACGTGCAGCGCCTTTACCACGACTAGCATTTACTCTGGAGTAGAGCCACATGTGTGTGGGCAGGCATTTGAAGTAGCCAGGTGCCTCATTGCGATTAGAATAAAAACAGGTTTCCTTGCCATTTCTTCAGGGTCCCAATAGTTAATTCTAAAACCTGTTACTTGTCAGTGAATTTTAGATGCTGCTTGAAAGCAACCCACAACTTTAGGAGTAGGTGAACTACCTTTTATGTCTTCTTTAGACATCCCTGTTAAGTAATATTCTTTAGGAATCGTTATGGGCATCTAAGGATTTGGGCAATGTATGTTCTTCTCAGATAATGTTGTTCTCGCAGTCAGTGAGATGGTCAAGAGCTATTGCAAGTCTTGCCTAGTAGCATTTGGAATGGGAAACCTATTTCTATTAGTGAGGGCAGGGGAAGGAACTGAGAGCAGTTGTTTAAAAATGTAGTAGCCAGCCCAGGCAATTTCCTGCAGACAAAAGTTCTCAAGACACTAAAAAGGAAAAATTTCTTCTGTTCTTGAATCCAAAAGATGCTGTGGGGTGAGCTAAGGGAAAATTCTCCCTGGGCCTTAAGTATGATAGCATGAAAGCAATAAAGTCCCCCACTCATTTCTTACTATATCTTGGGCTTACTTCACTTAACTTTAGCCATCTAAATATCAGAGTAGTTTTAATATGTTTAAATCTAGTTTAAACCTGTCCTCAGGGGAAAGAGAAAGACTTCCCTAGAATGCAGCTTTCCTGTCCTATGGCAGTTGTCTTAGGTAACCAGGATAAATTGCCTCCTGGAATTATCTGCTTCTTTTCAGCCTAGATGACTGCCAGAGACCAGGGCTGACCCACATGAAATAAAGGGCTGGGTAACTACGAGGTGCGTGCATGTGTGGGGGCGATATAGTTAGGTTTCCAGCAAGCACAGAATGAAGATTTCAGCTTACCCCAGGAAATGCATGGTTATGAGAATACTCTGCCTGGTTCCTGGCTTTATCACTAGGACTGCTTTCTGTTCAAGGAAGGAAAGGCTGCTTCTGGCTTTTAAAGATCTGCAGATCCAGACCTGACAGACTCCAGGCAAATGGCAAAGCCATCAATTCCTGTCTTCTGCAAACTGTAGTGGGGCAACAGAGAAAAGCAGAAAGCAAAAAAGGTGGCAGTGTCAGGAACTTGTCCTGAATTATAGTCTTGTGTATCAGGACAACAGCCAGGTAGGCAGTGTGTGAGCTACAGAGGCAGTACCAATTCTGGGAGTAGGTCCTAATTTCTAATGCTTAGATTAGGTATTGTGTCCAGGTTGCTCAGTGTTAGCAAGCCATCCTCTCTGTTACTTGCCTCACCCTGGTCTGTATCGTCTGCAAAGCTGAATAGTAACAGCCCAGTGCTTTCATCCTGACCACTGATAAAAATACGAAAAGTGAGAAGTGATTCCAAGTTGAAGGATACGTGGACATCTTACACTGGTATTATCAGCTTTACCAGCACAACTTGGAATCAAATTTAAGAAGTGCACCTAGCCAGTCTCATAAGAACCATTTGCTGCAAACTTACAGTGATAAGCATTACCTTATTTTCATGTCTTCAGCATTATTAACTAAATCTTACATCAACTGCTCTGTTATTTTGTCATAAAAGTAAAACTTACCATTTTTAAATAGCGGCACAACATTAGATTTGCTCTAGTCTTCTGGAAGTCACACAGCTTCCTGAGTCTTATTAATAGTCAACATTAATGCACAATGCTTAAAAAGTTCAAGAATGTAAGCTACATGTTAAATGTAATAATTGAAAACAAACAAACAAAATAATGGCTGGCTTTTGCCTGAGTACCAAATTAGTTTGCAACATTTTAATTTCCTTATAATTCTTGCTCAATCATTTTCATGCAGACTAATAACATGACCAGGCTTTCCTTCTGTCCCTGTCCTTCCCACATCGCATTTCTACAAGTCTTAGCTTCTGATTTACACCAAAGTATTGAGCTCTTGGGGCATCATCTAAAGTTTAATGAAACGCTGAAACAAGTTGTGATTTTTTTCCCAATTATTTTGTCACAGACCATAATTTTCATTTCAGAAAATAATTAAATTTTAAACCCCCCAAAATGTTAAAGTTACAAAGATGCCATAGATGGCCAGCTACATTTTGAATCACTAGGATATGAAGCTTAGGGGAGAGAGAGCAAGCACAAGCAAGCAAGCAAGCAGAATGGCAGATATATTTGTAGGAACCACATACATGTCTAGACTGATAAATATATCTGTCTGCATAGGCATTTATCTAACTAAAAGAAACAGAGATAAAATGTGCAAAGAGAAACAGTAATTGTAAATAACAGTCTCTATTGCTCTCGTTTCTTTCTAAAATTAGTCAATTTGATTTCTGAGGTCTTGATCTACATTTTCTATTGCAGACTATTTATTCCAAACACAAGAAGTCAAAGCGTCTACAGAACTTCAGTCTATTATAAACCTTGGGACTGGAAGTTTATTAAAAGGCATAGGTTGAGTATTCCAATTATCAGCCAAGGAGATGCAAAGAAACAAATTGTGGCAAACAACAAGAGTCTTGTGGCCCACCGTATGCAGTAAAACCTCGTTTGGTTTAGTGTCTGTTATTTTGGAATGGAGTTCTCAGAGGGCTGGAAATTGGGTATATCGTGCTTTTATTGAGAGATTCTTGTAGATTTGTATCTGTTATGTAAATCCCTGCACTCATCAGGGATGAGAGCTATTAATAGAGATCACAAGGACTCGGAAAATTGCATATTTCTCTTCCTGTACTACTTTAGACTTTGATCCTGTAAACACTCATGCACATTAAAAAAACCCACAAACTTGCAGTACTGAAAGCGCAAGTGTCCACACCAAAATGCATGCGGTATTTCTACCTTACTTCCCACCTGCTCACAACGCTACTTTTTCATTTCCAACCTTAGACTTTTGTACTATAACGTGGAAATTCTTGCTCTTGAAACCTGCCAATTACACAAGCTGTGCCATTTACAATATTGAAATCCATGTGTAAGAATGTACCCCTTCCAGTAGCCTGATAAATTGTAAATACTGGCTATTTCATTTCACATAGAGATCACAGTTGTTAGCTTATGTGACAAAATCTCTGAGTTTGGGACTGATAATCTATTTGTTTGCATATGTAAGAGCGGACTTGCAGGAGCTCTGTGTTTTACAGCATCTTGACTGTTGTTTGTATTATTTCCTATTTCTATCATCTACTCAACTTTGTACGCACAATCATGCATTTATGCATGACTTGCCCTGCTTGTATCCAAAAAACTTACTGGTGGGACCATAAATGAAGCTTTCTCTGCAGAAAAACTAAGTGGCATGAAGAAGCTGAAGCTACTATTTCCTCCTGTGTCAGTCTTTGCTCTATCACACACATTGCAGCCTTTGACCCTTCATAGTGAATTTGTTAAGCTGATGCAGCATGGGGAGGGTTGCATTTTCCTTTCCAGGGAAGGAAATCATGTCTAAGACTAATTATTTTCCATTCACCAGTGCTACTAGCAGACTTGCAGGGTGGTCTTGTTTTCTACCTAGCATTAAATAGCAAGTATGTTGGAAGTAGTTAGCACTGCTACAAATGCTGATACAGGCACTACAGAGAAAAAAATTGAAGTATGTTTTTTTCCCCTTAAGGACTGTTAAGTAAATCTAAATCAGTCAATCTCCATAAATTATTACCTATTTTTTGTAGTGACTTACAGCGCACTACAGCTTAGAAGTATTTATCCAAATTTCTACTCAGGTATATAGAGGGTAATCACAGTATCAGGCTGAGAAGAAACAAATATCTTTAAGACAAAATGGAAAATGGAATTTTCTGAAGAAAAACTATCCTAATTGGAAGCCATAATTACCATCATACAGCTGTAGAGAGGCAATTTCTGTGCCCCACTTGGAACACAAGGCCCACAGAGAGATACCAGTTAGGAAGAGATAGCAAGGATTATTACATTGTACAAAAATGAGCTGTGAAAAACATTCGTATCACTCCTGAAGTCTCACAATTAAAAAGCAGAATGGTATAACACATGAAGAATGCCATAAATGCATAGCACATCAGCCCTTTACAGGCAATTTTTTTTTTCTTTATATATCTCTTACTACTACTTTTGTACTTCAATTCTGGTATTAATTTCTTATATCCAGTCACATTGTTTAGTGACTCAGCAAGAAACAATGAATATTTTTTTAAAATAGTCAAAAATCCAAGAAAGCACAAGTTTTCTTCTCTTGCCACACCCTAAAATATAAATAAACACTAAAAAGGGATTGTTCTGCAAAGCAAATGCAGGAAAAACCCTCTAATGTGGAACAGCTGCATAGCACAACAGTAACAAAAAGAGTAATAAGATCTGAATGTCATATCATAATATGATTCTCTACAGAAACAAAATACTTTATGAATAATAGAACACTCCCATTCAGAATTACAGTCTCATTCTTTTGTATTTTTAACCTCTCTTCTTATGTGATAAGGAAGGTACCCTTGACTGCTTTGTACTTCTATCCTCTTGAAGCTGAAATGCACTGGCATATCATCTATGAGGCACAGAAGAGACTTCATTAGCAATTCGAGGTTCAGGATGCTATGAACTGACATCTCTAGTGTGTATCTCCTTGTCACTTTCCCCTTCCTTACCACAAAAAAA
>VZTL01012149.1:0-17233 GCA_013400535.1 Scopus umbretta
AAAACCCCAGGAATAGGCTTTGTAGCTCCAGAATCTGTGTTGCCACAGACATCCATTTCTTGTTTCTACGTTCTTTCTCTCTTCCTCTTTGTTATTACAATTGCAAAACAGACTTATGCCCACTACAGACAGTGGAACTCTGGAGATTTTTAGCAACGTGTCTGGAAAAGGTGTACAAGTAAAACAGGATATGTTATACTCAGATTGAAATTCTAAGGAAGTTGTTCTTGGAAGGATACAACTTTGTAATTCTTCAGAGCAAATCTTCTCAGATACCATAGACACAGCCACCTACAGATACCTCACTGAAGACCAAACCCTAAGCCCGCGGCTGCAACAACTCCATCTTCCATTATCACTGAAGATTTAACTTTTTTAGTTGTGTTATTTAGTGGCAAAAAGCTGAAAACAAATCACAATACATAATTGGAAAAAGGCTATTTGACCTTTAACATCAATAAACTCAGAAGTCATGAGAGGGAATAAACAGGGAGCTCTATGAGGTTTTATTTAATGTCATTTTTCAGAAGATAACTGTATTTTGACTTATTTTCTAGGTTTTGCAGTATCCTTTTTCTGCTAACACCATTCTTGGCAGATTACTTAGCTTAAATATTTAGAGAATCAGCTGGCACAAAAAACCCCTCAACAGTGTAGTTCAACAGGATGAAAGATGAGCAATAGGCAATGCGGGAGTTCACTGCAAGATGTGCCACAAACTGCCACAACGACCAACTGTCCCATGGGCAATGGGGGAAACAATAGTCTCTTGGAAAACAGAGTCAATATTGAAAGGAGAAGATGTGAAAGAAAGAGAGTTATCTCTTTGGGACTACTGAATCAGTGGAAGAAATGACTAGGGCATGAGAAAACAAGAGGCAGATAAGAGGGAATTATAGACAGATGCATCACATATGTGTTTTAACTCTGCTGGAGTAGACTACCTCCACCCTGGTCTTCTAGGCAAATGACCAGTTTGTTATTTCATTGCCTGCCAGTCATACAGAGCAGCTGGAGTATATGTGCCAGAGCAGTACTTGTTGTGGGCAACCACTGCAAAGCAAAGCAGTTTACACATACACACTCCTCCAGATACAGAAAACAGATCCAAGAAATACACACTCCTCCAGATACAGAAAGAAAACAAATACACATGCCACTTCTCAGAGATGGAGTACCTCAGAGTAGCACTTTAAACTGAGTACTCTGGAAGATGAATGTTAGGCTTTCAGAATACATTATGGTAAAACAGGAAATAGGGAGAGAATAGGGAAGAGAAACACTAGCAAAGAGCTGCTGTATGCATCTTCTCAACATGTAGTAAAGTTCTAAGAAAAAGGCATTAAAACCCAGTTATTACCTAATATACTGGCATGTTCCATCTAGTAGCTACCAAGCCAAATGAGTTGTGAAGGAATGGAAATGGACACTCCCACGGCTAGGCTGCATACTGAAAACAAGGTAGGCTTTGGATTTAGACTGCATCAGTGTAGATCTGTGTGATGCTAAACCCATCACAGCCTTCAACTCTTCACCCAGCCTTCTGAAGTAAGCAGTGTAAACACAGAGCAGCCTGATGGAATCGCAGAGGATGTAAACACCCTCTCTATTAATGAGCTTTGCACAATAGTTGACTACTTCTTCATATGCCCTGGAGCCGAACTTTCTCAATATAGGTCAATGTTTAGATTTCAGAGTGCTAGTCTTTTTAAGTGAGGCTTCAATGGTCAATGGATGCGGTGCAGCAAACAGGACAACTACAGGTGCTAACAGATGAACAGACTATCTCTACCCTGGTCTTCTAAGCAAATGACCACTGAACTAAATCTTCATACAGATTGCACATTAAGGGAGCCTTAGCCTCCTCACTAGGCAGACAACTTTAAAGGAGAAAATGTGTACTATAGCCAATAAAGTATTAAATCTGTTGTAAAGACTGTTCAGTTAAATAACAATGTTGCAGATTAGCATGGCAGAGAGAAACGTACGTCCAAGTATGAGGAAAACCATGCTTATTTCTGGATAAGGCAGTATTGCTAAATACTGAAATGATGAAAACCCGAGGAGAACCTAGAAAAATGTAATTTGTGCCAATACTTCTCCAGATGCCAACTTCTTTTTAGCAACACAAAATATTCCTAGAATGATGACTTCCCACTTCCTAGAAAAAGCAGGATTTGGGAATCTTACAGCTCAGAAGTTAGGATTTTTATTTGGAATCAAATGCTGGACTAGGTAAAACATTTTCCTGCCTTGATTACAGAGGGCAGGGCTTAGTAGCAGGTATGATAAGGCTCTTGTTCCTAACATATATGTAATACAGGTAATATATTTCACTGACCCTCTGTGAGACTATCCCACTTCTTATACAATGCTCCAGTAGAAAAGAGGGCCAAAGATGAATAGAATATAGTCCTCCCAGGGAAGAGAACTGATTAATCCCTAAATGAAAAACATACTACAAATAGATTGAGAAAGCTCCCCTACAGAACTGCAGGCTGAAAATAATTCATTGGAAATACTGCAACCCTCACCAATAGCACTTTTTCTTGAAATTTCTGGAATTTATTTGGAAACTGAATTTCAAGCTGAACCACCAGTGGACTTTTCAAACCACCATGAGACTCTCTGATATTGTCTCACACTGTCTTTACAGAGTTATTACTCAGAAAAGCTGAAACCTCAATAACTCTGTTGATATTTGTTGCCTCTTTTCGGATGACTCCTCTTGTAACTGAGATTTATCTTACCTTTTGCTTTCCTTAATCCTGACAAATAGTGGTTTCATTTGCAGCAATATCCACATTCATAGAGAGTGACACTCTTCCTAATGGAGATCATTTTAAACAGTTAGCAGAAAGCCTTATTTATAGATGCAACATGTATGTGCATCTATATGAGACGGATGGGACCTCTGTTGCAATAAGCAAATGAGTGTCAAAAGCAGACATGTCACTAGCCAGTTACTATGACTTATAAGATGAAAATAGATGTCTAAATGCTGTGAAGTGATAAAATGTCAAAAAGGGAGGCAGAATGAATGGCCTAAAATGGAGGGCTCGTTTGAGTGATCCAGTCCCAGAAAGTTCAGTCATGCTGTCCTAACAAAAAACCCCTGCAAGTTCCTCCCATTGATCATATGCTTTTTGTACTTGCCAACAGAAATGTATATTTAGTAACTCCCTGAAAGATTTACATCTATTACATTGACACAGAATACAAATGAGGCATTTTAAGTGGCATTTTATGGTTATGTTGTAAAACAAATTGCCACATCTGTTTGAATTCCTGTTTTACCATACCTATCCTTCAATCTTCTTCAACCTGCCTTTACTCTGAGACCTTTCTTTTCTGTAAGCCTCTGTTTTATACCATCCAGAAGCTTATGTCTTTATTTTTCAACTTTATTCTGTGGAATATAGCCATAGTAGCTTTGCAACTTGCCATACATTCCATTAAGTTGAGATATTGTTCCTGTAACATAACAGAGGAACAGTGCAGTTGCAGTTTTCTCAGATAATGTCAGATTAATCAATCATTTTTAAATACCGACAGGCACAAAGTATAAAAGTACTCCAAATCCAGTGTATATAAAGTGCTTTCTTATGAGGTATAATTCATCACACACCTTTGCTATCGTATCAGTAATACTGATTTTGCCATTGCACTTCAAACAGCATATCACTTTGCATGCATTTGTCTACGCACATTGTTAAGGCATGTAGGCTGCTAAAATTCTTCATCCTTCCCCATTCGAAAAAGACAGACAATAGCCAAGTGAGAAACTGTAAAAGCATATGCCCATATTTCTTCAGCATTAAATATCAGAAACCAAGAAGGTTTGCATTGTTCATTTAATACTTTCCCTGCAAACATAATGCAGAGCAATTTAACTGAGCATGGCGTAGTAGGCAGTTATTCAAATGCATGATATTAGGCACTCCCAGTCCTGTTCTTTCAGTGCTGAATGTAGCTTTTCTCCAGACAGCTGGTGCTTGCTGCAGGACGTAGATGTGCTATGTGCAAGTTGACATTTCTTTTGTCAATATTGATCATAAAAGAACATTCAGCTTTGAAAGTTGTGCTTATTGATACCATCTTGTAACATAACACACTGTACAGGAACATCTAAGTTGCACAGTAACCCAATAATACTGCTAAGATCACATAGTAGTTAGAAATGGCACAGCATCACTGAAAAGCCCGGCAAACCTTTTGAAACTAAACATCTGACAGAATTAACAGTCTACTGAGCAGGTGTTGCCCAAGAATCAATTCCTCAGCAATTTCCACTTTCTCTTCTCTTACTTCTCTTTATTTCCCAACCCTGCCCTTCTCTTTCCAAGCTCAGTTCTCCTGTTAGACTTAGAGGGCAACTGCATGGAAAGCAGATAGCATAAGCAGCAGTACAGCACAGAACAGCAGCTCAAGAGCACTGTTTTCTGTCTTCCTTTCTATTCTCCACTCTGAACTGCTGCTTCCAGTTCCTCCCTCCTGTGGCTAATACTCTGAGCATTAATGCATCAGCATAACATCCATAAACCATGTACCTACCGCAAATGATCTCCTCACTGGCACTATCCAGGGCATTAATGGATGCCACCAGCATGCTCACCACCACCCTCTCCATAACCTGTCTAGAGAACCAATAAGAAAGGTCTAATATTCTCTGTTTCAGTACATATATGTCACAATTTCACCAGATTCCTCTTCACCTACAACTTTGTGTTTAGTAACGAACACTTTCTCCAATCTGTGAACACAGCTAGAGATCTCAAGCTGTCTGAAAAATATGCCCATCTCATTATGTCCCAAATAAGAGATTATTAATAACTATTAATAATGAGTATTAATAATACTAATAATCATCTACTTCAGTGACACAGGTGCCATCTTCCTCATCCAAACTGGGAACTTGAACTCCTTACTTCATTTCACCACAACTTTAATGTTCACTAGCTTTCTTTCCAACAGATTGTCCCTGGGAAACTCCTAACATTCACACCAGTTTCCTAGTGGCCATAGTCAAGATAAACAATAATATTTTATAAACTAAAGCATGTAAAAAACCCAGCAGCCATCCAAAACATGCAAAGAAGACTAATACATAACCAGCCCCTCAAAGATGTTAGTTTTTGCTTTCAGCAATCTTAAGAGTAGCTTTAACCAAGAAAAACACTTCTGCAGGGACATACGTCACATTTTTGAGCAAGCCACTCACTACCGTGCATGAATTCACTTCATGCAGAAAGGAACCCCACGGTGCTCATAGATCCATGCATTCAGGTGTCTTCCCTCACCTCCCGCAGACACCTTTCAGCCCTTTCAGTGAAATCTGACAGTGTCATTTATGTGGACATGAAGGACATCTAGTGGAGTCTTGCTTGCTCCCAGCAGAATGCATAGTTTTAGCTTCTGATCCCCAATTTCTTATCCTTGTTCCTGAAAACCAGCACAAGCTTCTGTTCTCTGAAGACAGGCAGAGAAGTCCAAAACCATACAGATTTCTCTCTTCCTGTTGCCAGTACAGATGTGCAGTTCCTCTCCAGCATTCTGCACTCCTTCTGTAGAGCGTGCTGTCTTCTGGTCTTTTTTGCAGTCTCCTGAACCTATATTACCCTCCTTTCTACTCCGTCTCCCAGCACAGAGGCATTTCTCTGCTACACCAAGAAGTCTGGAATAGTCAATACCACAACCTGCTGGCTTTCTAAACTGCACAGGGTAATTGGTGAGCATACTGTGCCTTTAACCTATTCTGATCCACCAGGGATTACAGCCATGTAGACTTTCACTCTCTGGACTCATCTACACTGTAATGCTTTAGGAGTGTAATACATGGGCAAAACCCTCTTAATTTTATCCTAGCTCAACACCTTAGCACTGAGGTTACAGACGGCCTGAACTTTTGGCAAAAAACAACAGAAGGCTCTTGTAGCTAGGGAATCAAACTCTCATATATGGCTAAACACAATTAAGTCTGCTGTGGAAAAAACCCAAAAGGCTTATCAGATTGCCTTGTAAAAGCTTAAACATAAATATTTAATTCAGAATATTTTCGAAATTCACTTTCAAAAAACGTCATTCACAGTATTTCAAAGGCTGAGGCACAGAGGTGTTTTATCTCTAAAAGAACAAGTAAACAAATGCAAGTTTCAGTTCATGTAGCTGAATATGTCAAAGAAAGAAGTTCCCAAAAAAATTAGGAAATATGTAAATAACAACCATTCCAATAAGTGGGTTTTTCTCATGGTAAAGATCTAATCTGAAAGGGAGGAAGGGAATTCTTATAAATGAGACATTTCTACTGGAGTAAAAGGAAATCACTGCGTTTTGTGTAACTGAATTGCTGGAGTTAACATCCCCTTCCCACAGGGTATCTCTCTGGTTGCCTGAGTGTTACAGCAGGTGCCCTTCAAGGACTGGTGGGACGCACTCACCCCACAGGACCTATGTTTTCCAGAGGCTGCCTCACCCAGCCCCATCTTTTCCATCCCCAACATAGCAGCCGGTTCCATACAAGAGAAATACGGTGGCAGTGCAAGCATGGTCAAATTGCGAGCACTTTCCCTCTCTGTTATCTTAATTGAGACCAATCCTATAGCTAGCCAAGACAGCTGAGCCCCGTAAAACAAATCACAAAACCATTAAGGAACTCCTTGTCTCAGATTGCAGTGAGGGAGTTGAGTGCTATGGGTACTATGATCTTTCTTCCTCAGCCTTACGCTAATCCCTCTGTACCTCCATATAACTAAGCTTCAGATGGGCACACTCTGCCTATCCTTCCTCTGCTGCAGCTGACGTAACCTCATGGCCACTGACTCCACAGGGTAATCCAAGGCCAGCACAGGGCAGATGAAATCCCCTTCCATTCTTCAGCAGGAGACGTGCCACTTCTTCTCTGCGAGAGACTGCCCAAAGGCTGTGGAGGCTCACACATATCAACTGAGGCAAATCCCCCCATGTGCAACACAGATGCAGGAACCATCTGGCTCACTGCCACACCCCAAAGTGTGGTTCATCCCACCTGTCCCCTATTCGCTCTGGCCTCCCCTGTTCTGCAGGTGCTGGAGAACTCCATCCCAGCTGGCAGCTCACCATGTGCACAGCACTGCACAGTGAGCCTGACACCCAAACACTCCACGAAGGAGTGACTCAGACCATGCTGAGAATAGACGCAGTTTCCATTCCCAGCTACAAATATTTTTAGCTGCTCTAACAGAACAACTTGTCAAGATGACCGAGGAAATGTTTAAGAAGAAAACACAATAGAATTTATGGACAGGGCTACACAATGTGTTTGCCAAGACTCTAATGCAAGAAGCATCTTTTGCTGGAGCTGGCATGAATGTATGTCTCCTGGCCCAGGCAGCGTATAATCTTGAGTCCAATGCTTGCATCGACTCCACTTACATTTCATGTACCCTGTGCTTGAAAGCAGTGTATTTGTGATGAGTAGCAAAGACAGAAAGGGGATATCCAGAATTCACTAAATCAATGATTGAAACACTATCAGCAACATACTGAATTTTTAACTGTTTTTGAAACAGACTCTCTGAATTTTTTTATTGTTCTATTATTTTTTTGTAGAGACCAAATTCAAGATTTGTTATGTTCAAATTTTCTCTCTGCCTCACATGGGAGCAGGATTCAGTCCAAACAATTCCTCAGCAGAGCTGACCAATACAATTTTGGCCAGCCATCAGCTACTAATGCTGTCCTACTTTCCTCCCTTTCAAATCTGAGGGAAGTTCACACTTGATTATCTTAGTAAAGGAAAAGTTGATCTATCTTACTGAATGCCAATAGAAGTGTTGTAAATTATTCTAAGGTGGGATCACAAACCTTTTATGAATTAATCATTGTCCACTGTATTGGTGGAAACCTTACATTTAAGCTAACACATTGAGTAATGGCTCCCAGAGTTACCGAACACCTCACAGAATTCTTCCAGACTGAAATTTTTCATCAGCTTCCACAGCATCCTAACTAAGTCTATGTCCTTATTGTCACGACCCTTACAGCTTAGCTTTCCACTGTCATTCTGGAGCAAGCTCTACAGCTCAGAGCAAAAGTCCCCAAGCAGCACATGCAGGATGTCACACAGGCAGTTTGTGAGTTAGCCATTCTGCTGTTTTCAGCACATTGAGTGCAAAATGAAAGGGTTTAAGGTTATTTCAAAATAATATTCAAGTAGAATTCCACCAAACATTAGAGGTGCAACAACTGCCATCTGAGGAACTGAACACAGATGTAAAATGCTCCCCGGAATTTGCACCACTGTGTCTAAATTTTCAGAGCGAGCAGTCGGAGTTCTTTGATTTCTCATTGTTCAGGTAGAGACAAACAGAGAAGCTGGAGTGAGGGGTTAAGGTGGCTCTGCACTTCTGAAAGTTGAACGGACGTGTGTCAGCTTCAGAACCGAGAGCTTGAGAACGCCAGGCTGGCCGGTGACTTGGGGAATGCATACCATGAAGTTGTATATAGGTACATAGATGTGGTGAATTATGCCTTCAATGAGCAAAGAAATGCTTTTGCATATAACATCTCTGATCCAGAGTAACCATTCAAAACCTAAATGAGTAAAGGGAGTAGAAGTACATAAACACCATGAACCACTCCGGTACCCACACACGTAGGAAGTCTTTTGCTTACTAAAGATGCCCTTCTCTGTGCTGTGATTCCTCTAGACTATACAGTTTTGCTACTCGCAGCTAGGGAAGACACTAATAGCAATAATAAGTCATGAAGAATACATTTAACAGCAAGGTACCATATCTTGTGGAAATTATTGCTTTGTATTAATATTTATTGTTTACCAACTGTATAATAGGAAGGCTAAATGGTCTGCTTGAGTCATTTTGTGAGGATGTATTTATACTTACAGTGTTTAATAAAACATTTGCCAATAGCTATCTGAATAATATAGACATATTTTTAAATTAGCCTGTGGGCTAGTCTATAGAGGAAAGTATCCTCTGTTACACCACTGTTTAAGCCACTTCTACCATGCCATTACCTCTCACACAGACACCCTCATTTCAGCTTAACTAAAGCAGAACTCAGTGGTTAGAACGCTCCATGGGAGGAGTCATGCTAGAAAAGTGAGTGGTTTAAAATTCACACCTTGTCTTATGTTTGTACAGTTTTCCCAGGGCCCAGATCTGTAATTCTGTTTCACAGAAATTTTATAGACATGCACATACACGCCGCCCCCCCCCGCTCTTAATTTATATAGAACAACCTGCATTATTGTCACAGAGCAGCTACACTCTGGCCAGGAGAATTTAGGTTACTATATACAAAAAAGCATCCTACTGTTTATCCAAAACCAAGGATCACATCTGTGCCGACTGGCAGTTAGGCAGAGCCATCTGTCATTTTGGGGTATCCTAATGGGATTTGGCATCAGAAGATGAGGTTCTGTAACCAGGTAAAGATCAAGGGACAAGAATGCCTCGAGGCTTCAATTACCCACAACTTCACATTGTGCTGCCTTCAGAAATCTGTTCTGGGAACCGTATTAAGTGCAATTCATTGATGTTTATGGTTCGCATTTGCTGTTCCTGGAAGCAGAATAGCTTGTAAAATTAGCAGCTGTAGCTCTATAGCTGGGAAAAGGGCAAAAAAGTTGAAATAGTGGAATTTTTATTTTATTTCTTGATACTTCTGACCTTGGCGCAAATCCAGTTTAAGAGTGCTGCCTTCAAAATGCCCTTTATTTCCAGGTGACCATTCTGTATTTACACCCTGCGTAGGGTTTATTTTATTCTCTGTGTACAGACTGTATCCAGACCTCCAGAGACCCCTATTTCAGAAGCTTTTTATCTTTTTAAATGCTGAGTGCCCTCTATTAC
This sequence comes from Scopus umbretta, assembly GCA_013400535.1. Taxonomy (NCBI): domain Eukaryota; kingdom Metazoa; phylum Chordata; class Aves; order Pelecaniformes; family Scopidae; genus Scopus; species Scopus umbretta. The sequence goes on from VZTL01012149.1 coordinate 9,855, forward strand.
CAAGAATTTTGGTAGTCATTTTATGAGTTTGGAATTACATATTTTGTGAAATGAAACAAACAAACAAATCACCACTGAGAATGTACACTTCTGCTGAAAAAAGGTGGCCAATTCCTCACCCATTATTCAACAATAACCCAAAATGGATCATTCCAATTAGGGATGAGATTTTCGTGGCCAAGGCACTGCACTGATGCAGATAGCTATTTGTACAAATTAGAGCTACAAAATATCTTCCCTGTCCAGAGAAAAGCAGAAAAATTCTCAGTAATATAGTAATATATGATACAATTTGGAGCCAGGACAACTTGTATAAGCTTGTCTAGGTGTTATAAAAAAAGCTTTTTTATGAAAGAATCAACATTTTTGAGTCTATAGAAAAAAAGATGCTATTAAAGCCAACAAAGTTTAAAAGAAGAAACAACCCCAACTCCCCACAATGAGATGCCAAACTAAATACTATTACTGACAGAAGATGTCAAGTCTTCAGGCCTGAAATATTTCTAATATCTTCTATTTTAGAATAATCTCTGAATCTGTTTCAACATAGCTTTGCAACTGCCAGTATAATGAAGACCATGCTAATAATGATGCCTTGTATTTTTCATTTGAGAACTGTCGAAATTCTCAGAAGAAGTAAAACTAGTGCTCCACTTGATTGTCACATGCTCCGAGGACAGACTACTTAGGTGTAATTCTCAACTGAAAAGCAAAGTCAAGACACTTGGTTATGTACTTTATTTCCTCTGACATTTCTGGAACAGTTGCAGTATGGATAAATGGGGATTTACCCCGAAGTTCTCCACTCAGACCTTTGGCTAAGTGCAGCTATAAGAGGACAACGGCTAACAAGTTCTCAGCATAACTCCACACAATTTTTCTCTTGGCCACATACTTTGTTCCTTCTTAAAGCAGCTATGTTAGGCCCCCCTGCCTGCTCTCTGGCTGGCACGCTGGCTCTCCACTTCAGCCAGCCAGGCTCTCTATTGTCTGGCCTTCCCTTCTGCGATGGCTGCCAAGGGATTGCTTTGAACCTCCTGCTCACAACCCTAGCTCCCAGAGCTGATTCCTTCTGATCTCAGATAGCTCAGCTGGTTATTGAATAGCTATTTAGATAACTGGTCAACCATTCCCTTTGCAGAATGGTGTCCCCTAATAAAATAATGAAAATCATTGTGTATGTGAAATGAAGTGAGTTGGGATGTTCTCAGGCACCAATGTTAGAAACCTAATGTCAACAGAATGCCACTTTGGTGCTTGTGATTGCTCTTGTCCCAAACCAAACATCACAGGACACAAAAGCTGCCTGGAAAGTGGACCAAACAGCAAGATGCTCGAGAGTATCTTTACAGAGTGGCACTATCTATCACAAGAAGGATTTAATTTCCATACTATGTTAAAATATTTCAGCTTTTTTGGTATGCAACTGGAACTTTCTGTGCATGTTTTTACTAAGAAATAAAATTAAAAAAAAAAGGTATTATCTCACCAAATTTTCAAGTAGCCAATAGTCACAAGCAGGAAAAAAAGGTAATAAATCAGAAAATGTCCAGGGTGTGAACACTGGGAGAGCCTTTAGTTTTTAATTCCCCCTGTCAGTTCCATACAGCTATGTTAAAAAAAAAGAAAAATTAAAATAGGTATAACTGTGTGCGGAGCGTCTTTCTTTCACACAGAACACTGCAGGAAATGCATACTGACAGACACAAGGTACATTTTTATATCCTGCTACTTGAACAACAGATCTCGACAGCAGGAACAATGGCACTGCCTCATGCTTAGGGGCCATTAGAGAGGTGCCGTGCATGGGACTCACCGCCTCATGGCACAGTGCAACTTCTGCCCTCTCACCCTCCCCACTACAGCAAGGCAACATTGAAAGCCAGTCCACACTGCAACAGCAGAAAGGAAAAAGAATATTTAGAAGGGGGTGCCTTGAGTCCCTTGAGCTTATCTGCAGGACCCAAGCAGCCCGCAGCTGCTACCAAAGAGAAAAGCAGGTTGTCAGCAAATACTATTTTCTGCCTTTGAACCTGGAAAAGAATGTGATGGACTCATGAATGTTGCAAAGAAAGAGGAGCATACTTGTCCAGTGAAGCTTTTCTTCAGGATTTAAATATTCCTTTTTTCAAATTTAAGAAAGCTGTATTGTTCATGAAATTTAATGCTCTGACTTGGTCCATCCTCAGAAGGTAAATCCTAAAAAGCTCAGTATGGCATTTTTAAACAACTGCCACCACAAATCTCCAGAATTTTGTGTTTCTAACCTTGCTTTTAAGTGCTTGCATGACTAATAAAGTGTGACATTGCTGAGATTTGCTAGCATTCTTTTCTGTAACATAAGTTCTAGCTGACAAAAATATGGCTAAATTTAGATACCTGCAGCAAACAAGAACCTTCGAAACAAAAGCAGGCTTAAGGATTAAAATTGGCTATGACATGTTTGTGCTCCAACATACGCAAGTTCACATAACCCCTTGTCTGCTGCCCCATTCGTAAAGTCACGGGCTGGCGATGGAAAGTAGTTTGCTGAATGCTAGCTATAAAAGCATTACGCAGTTTGATATGCTGCTGCTCCAGAGGGTTGTGCCAGTATGGCAGGTGGGGCCTGCTGGGTCTTTCAACTACAGATTTTTTTTTTTTTTAAGATAAGCCATTAACTAAGGAAAAACAGACAAAAAAATACCTCCTCCGTAGATAACAAACTGGTGTTAAGAAACATTGCTTGAATTGCACAGAAGTGTCATGGCAGGATCTCAAAACACTAAATACATTCAGATACTATACTGCATTTTCCCAGTTTTCTGCTGTCTACATGCTCTTTAAATGGGGCAAATCCAGCTGAATCCTTGCTTGTTTCTCCTTATACATTTCCTCACATATCACTGAAAAATGCGAACTGCAGTTCAGTATGTTCAATAACAGACAAACGGAAGTCAATTGATGGTTTATCAGACACAAATAAAGAAGATCTACAATGGGAGTTACACCTAGAAAAGAGAAATAAGAAAGACTGTTTAAATCCTGTAGCTGAAATTCATGTGTCCAATTGTCTCCTTTTTTCTTCTGTTTTCTTTTTTGCATTGTGCCAGACAGCTACCCTAGACGGCACATAAAGATGATATATAAACACCACTGCTTTCTAATATGTCTCTTGGTAGAATTAGCCACGTTATTGAAATGTCAATTTACTGCAAAGAGAATTTCTTAAAAAAAAACAAAACCAAAACAAAGTACCATTCAAAATTGAATTTTCAAGACATTAACTTTTCTAGGCTAGTCTTGCTGGCATATTGAATGTCTGCTAGGTATTGTCATAACAAGGTCACTTCTTCTGGTTGAAACTTTGCAGTAAAGCACCCTAAGAAAAACAGTCAGCTCATGCAACAGCAGAAACTAAAATAAGAAACCCAAATAATACAGCTGCTGTGGAAAAGCTTTCTTCTTTTTCCTCACAGTAAAATTCAACTTTTCTTTTCTGGAAAAAAACACCCAAAAGATGCTAGGACCTCTATATAGTAACAGGAATCTACAACATGCATGAAAGCTTACATATTAATTTTCCTATTAATTTTCTTTGCAACTGTGTACTTAGTCCTGGAGAGAACACTTCCTGCTCTAAGTACATATTTTGAATTCACTGTCAGATTCAAAAACAAACAAATGAAATATCCAAGTGCAGTAGTACATCCAGAAGCATTTGTAGCCTCTTGTCCTGGAAAAAGTCAGTGCTGCAGCCCTGTGGGAAATTCCTGGCAGGTCTGATGGCTTTGTGTTCCCTCTAAACTGTTCTGATCATGGCAGAAATGAACACAACTTGCTATCTCTAAAGTCTGCAGAAAAATCCCATGGAATACCCAGCATTACTGACAGAATAGTTACCTTGTGCCAGACGCAAAAGCTTCAGACTGCTCAGGCCATTCATCTACATTGCACCATGCCAAGCACATCTTAGTTGCCTGTGTCTCATAATCTTACACAATTTTGTTTATCTTTAAGATCTTTAAATCAAACAAAACCTAGTCTAAATATCCATAGCAAAGTCACAGGTTTAAATACCCTCTGTCAGATTTTACTTTGTCTCGCCTATTCAATTTACCAGGAACGATGTCTTCCATACGCACTGATGTCAGATCCTCCACCCTGTCAGAGGAGGAGTGTCCCAGAGAGCTGATTAACCCAGTAAGCAGCTTCCCTTTCAAAACATTTTTTACTTGACAAATCATAAGCAAAACCCCCAACTACTTCACTTCTATTGTTAGCAGATCAGGACAAAGCAAAAAAAAACCCTGACATCAAAAGGACCCCAGTATTCTAAATCTATGCACGCTCTGAGCACCTAAGTAACTACAAAAAGAATCATCACTTTGGGGAAGTATTTTACTAGTGAAAACCATGAGTTTCCTCATAAGCAACATCCTGTTCTCATTTTTCTTCTGACAGCTGTAGGACCTGTGATAGTATTTCTATATTTAATCGAGACATCTCTGGAAGGTTCAGAAATCAGCAATACTTTAAGAGGAAAAAAAAAGAAAGCAGTGAGCTCTGGTTGTCCCCACTCCCCGTCTTCTTGCTCTTCCAGGGAATGAAAATGAGGAGTCAAGCAGATTCTGCCAGTTGTGGTCCCTAAGGACAAAGACAGAACACAAGTGCTTGCTGCTGGTTTTCGTCTGTCACCCAGCAATGAGTTCCCCAGTACTCAGCGCTTAGATGACCTCCCACACAGTTTTCCTGTATCGGGATAACTGCAACGTGAACACTGCTGTCATGTTAGCTGCCATTAGCAAGAAGCTTCTAACAGCAGTGGCAGACAAAGGCAGATGATGCTGCTTTTCCTCTGTATTGGGGCAACATGCAGTCAACCCAAAAGGGATTAGTAGAGGCCACGTCAGGCTGGAGATGCCAAGTGGGAGGATGGCCCCAGGCAATACATGCTGCCATCCAGGCTCTGGCTGTTCTAATGGTCCAAGAGCTGAGATTAACTCATCTCCCGCCCAGCTCCCCCTTAGTAACACAGCATACGGACACAAAGCGAGACACCTACTGCATAATCAGGCCTCTCAAAAGCGCTAGCAGAGTTCTCGGTAGTTTCTGTGATACCCAGTGTCATCAGAGACTTATGGCAGTGTCGTGCCTGGAGCTTGAATACCAGTAAAATTTATCTTACTGCCTCTAGGAAAAAATGCCAGGGGTTGGGAAAGGGTAGTGAAAACAGACAAACTGCACAGGAAGGTACCTTGTCCTCTAATGCAGAGGAAGAGCAGAGATATACCAAAGAACAGCAGGGCTAAAAATATCAAGAAGAGGGCAAAGGTGCTCACACAGTGCAGGCATACTGAGGCCACAGAAACACGTTTGTAGCTAGTTCTAACCCGCACGGATTGAAAGACAGGTACTTGTGTGGGTAGAGTTGAAAAAGGCGTTTTATTTCCCACCTCTGTAGTACCTTTTTTCCCCCAGATTTGTCCCTAGCAAAAAAAAAAAACCAAGAAACAACAAACAAAAAAAACCAACAACCAAAAAACTTGAAACAAGGCACAGAGATCAGGGAAAGAGAACAAAAAAGGTGTCGGAGGGAAAGGTCTTAGAAAACCCATAGTTTTTACTGAGATTTTTAAAGTTTAGGGGCATAGTTTTGCAAACAGAATATTGGGTTTGCTTTGTTTTTAACTGAAAAAACCTCAGCCAGCCCTACTCTTAATTAACTTGCAGATAAAGAGATTGTTAAACTACTAACATGCACAAGGCAGAATAACATAATGTCATCAAAAAGAGAACAAAAACATGACTAGAGGGAATTAACTGTACAGCTCCATTCTCCATGGCCACAATAGAGCAGAAACACCTAAACCATCCACTTAAGAAGCAATGAAAACCGCAAAGCTGCAACCTCCTCTTCTAGGGACTGGGAACAAAATGCAAAGCTGTAGACTCACAGTCAGGGTTTCAAGGCACCTATGCTAAAATTAGTTTTGAAGCAACTGGGAGTGCAACACAGACAAGTCAATTCACAAACTAACAAAAATAACAAAAAAATTGATATTTATTAAAAAAAAACCCAAACAACCAGCCCAACCCTTCTAGGACCATTAAACTCGAGCAGTTTAGAGTATGCACCTCTGTAACATGGAAAGTAGCTAACTGAATCCAGCCCTCAAACACTGGGCTCTGTTTAAGAATAGATTAATTCATGATTTATTTAAATCGATCTAAGTTCAGATTACCTCTGAAAGAGGTAGATCTGCTCTCCTGCTCACATGCATTTTTTTGGTTCTTCCCTTGAAAAGACTGCTCAGTAGTGTGACTCAGGACCTGAACTGGTTGAAAGCTTTCTTTTTTCTTTATGCCTTAAATTTCACTCAGATCACCTCATGAGTATTAGGATAAGGAGGGGAGGTGAAAGAAGAAGACAGAGGGCTGAACTCTTCCTTTTAGTGGCAAAAGAACAGCGGAGAGTCTTAAATTGATGGTAAAAGGGCACCACAGAAATGGTGGAAAGCACCTCTTAAATGTTTTTTTTTTTTTTTATTTTAGTCTTTGTAAAGTAAAAGTGTATTTATAAGAACTTATTTACTTATTGGTACTTGTTACCAGGTCTTTCACACACCCTCCTTTTTGTTTGATTTTGTTTATAAAGGCAAGGCCTTGCCAGATGAACACAGGCACTCCTGACATTGGGGTGTTCCCTCGGTTCATCTGCAGAAGTGTTAGTGACTGGAGTACGTTCCTGTGAAGGCTGGTTTCAGGGAGCTAGTATTTTCTTGACTGATTGTCCCTGTGAGTGAGGAAGGGTTATAAATTCGTCCCTGTGCAATTTGAATATACTAGCAAAATGCTCATTCTAACTGGAAAAGAAGATGCTTTTCATCTTTTATCTTTCATTTTCATTGATGGCATTCATGCCATAGTTCAGAAGACCACCCTTCAGCTTGTTCTTGGCTGAGACATAGTGCTTTTAATTTATAAATTATGTCTTCTTAGAGAAAGAAAAAAACACGCCATTCTGCCAGTCATATTGTCCTTGTTTTTTAATTACCACCACCAAAGAGAAAAGGCTTTAATGCCTAGAAGAAACGTGCACATATTTTCTACCACAAAGAAATTCATCAATGTTTAGCACAATGGCATGTAATTAATAGTTATACTTTAAAATTCAAGCTAGGCTCATTGTAGTTGTTTTGCCAAGAGATATACACTAGCACTGCCATACCAAATGTATTTTTCCTATTGTTTCTGTTTTTCAGTAGGTATCAAGACTGTGAGTACAAACCAAGGCGGCAACAGCACAGCATTACCAGAACAACCAGCTGTAGCAGTCCCTTCCATGATGAAGGTTCACGTTACACAACAGTTACAGGTGAAAAATGAATTAAATAATT
>VZTL01012151.1:9286-28914 GCA_013400535.1 Scopus umbretta
GCCACCAAGGAGCGGATCTGGCGGGGGGAGTTCATTGACCTCTTTTCCTTGCTCCACACAGAGCTGGCCCCCGAGCACGGCCCGCGCCCGGGGGACACGCTGGACCAGTGGGTCTCGGCCTTCCTGGTGTACGCCAGCGTGCTGTGCGAGAAGCACCCGGCGCGCTGCGGAGCCATGTTCAAGTACCTGGACACCATCCGCAAGCTGCACGCCACCTACGGGGGCACCTCGTGGATGAGCTACGACGAGGACTTTCGGCGGCGGGCGGCCAAGGACCCCACCCTGCCCTGGGGCGACGTCGACCTCGACCTCTGGATGAAGTGGATGGCGCCCCTCAAGTCGCTCGTCAGCAGGCAGCCGCGTGCTGAGGGCGAGACGCAGGCCTCGCCGGCCCAGCCGCCGCCACCGCCCCCGCCACCGTCCCAGAGCCCCAAGCAGGAGGAGAAAAGCCAGGTGTGACGGACCGGCGGCCGCGGTGGTGCGTTTCCCCGCTCCCCTGGCCGGGCGCTGTGCCCCCTCGGAGGGGAAGAGGAGACGGGGAGGGGGGCGATTGGGGTGCCCTCGAGTCGGTCGGCAGCTCCGGCGTCATGCCGCTGACCCTTCGCTTGTGCATACTGTAGGGCCACGGCGGCGGCGGCGTACCTGCTGGGGCCACACGGGTGCCCAGCTGGCTACCGTGGGAGGTGTGGGCGTTGCTGGAGGAAAAAAAGCACGCTCTTGGGAAGTAATTGTTTGTAGCAGTTACTGCTCTGGCCACCAGTAGTGGAGAACCCCAGTAATTCCCTCCCCTGGTGTGTAATTGCATTTTCCTTAAGACGTCACAGGAGCGGTGTGGTTTTTTTGCTGAGTTGTCTTTACAAGATTAACTTTTTCAGCAATACAGATACCCATACGTAAGACAAAGAGCACAGACTCTGCAGTTACAGTGGGAACGTGTGGTAGTTGTAGGCTGTGTGGCAGGCCAGAACAATTGATGTGACTGAAGATAAACTTCAGTGTGAATGGACACAGCTTGCAAATTCACTGTGATTTGGAGATTTAACCTGTTTTGGGACTCAGTAGATGTAATCCACAAGTTCTGGCCTGTTTTGTGGGAAAAGATGGTGGGTGTGATTAGGGGAAGTAGGGAAGATCTTGTGTACCTCAAGGTTTTGCTTTCAGTATAGGCATCGAGTGTCAGCGAATTGGTGCCACCCCTGACGTACACGGGCAGATCTGCCCTCTCTGCTGCCAGAGCTGTGACAGCGAGCTCCGCTGGTACGAAGGACTGCCTGCCTATATTAGGGGTTGTGCTGCTTCTCTTAACACCGGTGGCTGTAGTCTCTCAAATCCCCAGCACAGAAAATGCTGAACGCTAAACGCTGATTTTCATGCCAGCTGAATGACAGTAGGGAGACTATATTGGCTATATTTATTTCTGAGCAATTTTTTTTTAGGACCGTAGGAAGAACCTTTGCGTTCCTGAAGGGTTTTTGCTAGCTCATCGGATGCTGTGCTGCCCAGGGATTGTCAGCGCAGAGGAGTGGCTAAATTGTTGGACTCTGTTAGCCTGATCTGGGAAGGGAAGACCCTTTTTCAGGGCATCTGCAAGTGTTTGGTGGATCACCCCCAGTCCTGACTTGGGTACCGATTGAAAGTGACTTCTCTGGGCTGGCGTGCAATAAAGAAAGGGCGAAAGCACCACGCAGTGGAGAGTGTGACAGGTCCCGGTGCAGGCCTTGAGGCCCTTGCTGCCTTCTGTGGTTGACGCTGTAGATTTATGCAACTCATTCTGATACCTCTGTTTAGATTTCTCCATTCTCAAGAAGAACAGCTCAGTTCTTGTTTTGCTATGGATCTTATGTGAGCACCCGACGGGCAGTGGCTCATAGTTTTCATCTCGTCCAGGACTGGATCTTCAGCTTGTCATGTTAACCAGACTTGTAACTTCTTCCACAGTAGCAGGTCTGTCAAGTGCAGAGCTGTGCACTGTTGTCTGCTGAGGCACCGGAGGTCTGATCCCCTTTGGTTTCGTGGAAATTTCCTAGACAATTTTTAGCAGTGGCATTGATTTTTTTTTTTTTCTTTTCCATTTTTTTTTCCCCATTTGCATCTGGAAGAAGCAACCGGAAATTGTGTCAAGAAAAATTAAGCGTGTTGATTTCAGCGAAATAGTTTACAAAGTACCAAAAGTTTCATGTTTGTAAAAACAGTAGTGCTTTAGCAGCACAATGAAAAGCAAAAGTAAAAGTTGTGCAATTGTTCAGTGTGGGTTCAACAGCTTTCTATTATTAGAGTGGTTTTTAATTGGTAGCACATAGTCTCGTATAGCTGCTTAAAAGAGAAGACAGTCCTTAACTGAAATAATGGTTTGAGCAGCTGTTAAATGTAGATGAGGCCTAGGATGAAGCAAGAGTTTATCATTAGCAAGACAGCAGCAAGGAAATGCTGCACTCTTGGAGGTGACCTGTGGGTTTCCCCCGCACCTCCCCAGCTCCTTGCAAGCCCTAATTATGCGGTGTAAAACTACTTCAGAGAAGTAAGATGTGACTTCACATTTGGGCAAAAGAATCACACAATTAAAATGGGACAGAATAGCCTTTCATGGACTTACGGCTTTGCCCAGAACCTAAGCTTTTCCACATTCGTGCCATCAAGAGGAAGACGAGGTGTTTTACAAACACCCTTTCTTCCAGATTGTTTGTTTGAACTGATTTTGTTTTCATAATTTCAAGGGATATCATTAGGCAGCCTGACTGGATTTCATTTTCCCTTTCAGTTGAAGGCTCCTTAAGTTTCAGGCTGATGTAGTGCCTCTATCTCTGGTTCTGCAGTTCCACAGAAGGTTAACCGGTAATAACAAAGTCAAGGAAAACACGGTGTCGTGTTTGAAGCTAGCTGTGCTTTCTGAAGCACTGATGAAGAGCTGTAACTTTGCTTTACACAGAAGGAACAAAGTGAGAAACCCGAGTTTTAGTTTGAGTGTGGTAGTTGGCGCTTATGTAGGATAGCTGAGATTGATTCCTGCAAATTTATGTTTGCCTTTAACTTCAGACAATTCTCCGTTTTTTTTTCCAGACTCCATGAAAACAGAAGGCCAGTTGGGATGGCAGTCAGACTAAGTGGGTGAGTTTATATATAAAACTGACTAACTTTGGATTTTAAATATTTGCAGATTTGTTAAATACAGAATTTCTTATTGGTGCCAACAGCCTGACTCCGTTGGTGTTTAAGTGGAGCTCTGGTATTCTAGTGCATTCTTTTACCTCTGCTTCTGTTGCGTTGCAAGCTGTGCTAGAGAAGACGTAGGAAATTCATTTTACCCAATCAGCAATTGTAACAATGGACTACAAACCTGCAGAGCAAGCCAGTTTGCTGGAAAACAGGAATTCCTGCAGCGCAGCACTTGTCACAGACTATCCAAAGAGGGCAAAGATTCAGGAAGGTGAATAAATTGAACATTGGTTGAATGAGGTCAGGAACAGTCTCCCGGAGGAGAACCCTGCCCTAAAATACTACTTTGAAGGCATAAGCCAATTTAATGCGCAGATTAACCCTTCTCATTTGAGCAAACTTGTGTGCAATCCTGGATCTTTGCAGATCACAACCGGACACTTCAAAACCTATGTACTATATTTGTTTTAAAAAACAATAAATCATAACTTGTCTTGTTACAGCTGTTACTTTTACCATTTCATTGAGAATATCTGCAACATAAATGTATATTTGACTTGAAACAGTATCATACACTTGGTATAATAACTCAGGTTGTCAGCAGAATTATTCTGTGAGGCTCAAAATCGCCTCTCCATTCTTCTCTGAAAAATCCGTTGCTGTCATTGCCAGAAATCAGTTATAGCCCAATTATGCATTACAAAATTCTTGATCAGATATAATAATTGACCTAAATTACTATTCTGTTTTCATCCTCGTAGAATACTTAAGATCCTGAGCATCAGACTAGACCTTTGTAGTCTGGCGTTCATGAAAATCCTATTCACTCGTTCACGGTTTAATCATTCTACATCTCAGTGTTTTGTTTTCTTTTTCCTTTTCCCTTGCATACTAGGGAGTATGATCAAGGTAATACTATGATCCAGTAACGCGCATGATGGTAAGGGTATGCCTTTAGTTGTTTCAGGAAAAAGCTGCCATTATCTGCTCTCCTTTACCTTTCTGGATAGTTCCAATAATATGCATAACATGAAGTGTTTGTAAATTGATATTAAACTGTTTGTGACTTCACCTAAATAAATTTTTATATATAAACGCTGTTCTTAGCCTTTTTTTTTATCCTCCCCTGTTCTTGTATTGCCACTTCGCCTTTTGTAATCACTTTTTTCCAACACCTAACCTGTTACAAAGCTTCTGTTTCTCAGTTGCGAAAGCACAACCGAGTCTTAACTATCGACAGAGAACAATCGGCCTTTGAAATTTGCTTTCAGTATTTTGCATGAAGGCTTGACAATGTTGTAACCACAGTTGTCATAGCTTATTCACGTTTGACAGTTGTTGAGGCAACGATAGGTATCGGGCCTTGATCTGTCTGAAAATGGAACAGCCGCTGTACTGAAATACCAGTATGTTAATGGCCTCCGAACTGGGACTCTGATCCAGTGAATGCTGAGATACCTGCATTCTCCACAGTAGAATATAGAGCGCTTTTACAGATGGAATTACAAGTTATAAAAATACGTTTTTCTTTTTGAGAGGGGACTTAAGCTCAATAGTCGGATCACTCATGCCATTTTGCCGTTGTCCTATTTTCTTAAGAAATCAGGACTTGGTTACTCAGTGGTCCGTGCTGCGTCTCTTCACCGTCGTTGCTACGCGTGAACCACTGCAGGCATCTCCTGAGGAAATGCTGTAATAGTGGCAGGATTTGGGGGGAGGCGTGGGAGGGAGGGGGTGTGGAGCAAGGAAGGGTGAGCAGACGGTGGTCTCCTCAGTCCCGCTGATGAATCGCAGAAGTGTGGGTCTTAACCTACTGACTCAGGGCAGCAAAGCAGCAACAGTTTTGGGTTTTTATTGTGTCCTATTTGGGAGCAGCACACCCAGCTGCAGTCTGAAACACTTCCTAATGTTCTTCGCTGAGTCCTTCTGCCAAGAATTTGTTGGGTTTGTTTGTTACTCTCTCCAGTCTTCATACAGTCTGGTGCCCTTCCTGGCACTCTGTCACCTCCCAGTTTCCTGGTCGCTACTGGTGCTGGGTTGGACCACCCTGTCTGTGTCTGCTGTAGACAGTTGCCAGGGCTCTGCCTTGCTGTCCAGTGTCAGCGGCTGCTTTAAAATTGCTGCCTGCTTTCATAAAGAAACTTGCTTTTCAAATTATTAGCAGTGGTGTTTTAAGACAAGTGGGACTTACCATGAGCCTCCCCCGCTTTTTTTTTTTTTTTTTTTTTTTTTTTTTTTTTGCTTCTTCATAAACTTGGCCTTCATCACGGTCTTTGAGCCACCCAGTAACTTTACTGTGGTACTTGTGCATCCTTGCTTTGGGATTTTCTGTTGCTTGTGTGCTTTCCCCCTCATTCCTGTGCTGTAAGCTTCTGCATGAAAATTCCTTGTCCATTAGTTTCTCATTAGAAGTGTTGGACTTCAATGCATTTCTTCAAATCCCAACAGTCAGTTACTGCGTGGGTTTGCGTATCTCATTGACACCGACTGAATCTTACCTTTACAGCCCCTGATGTTGTTGTGTCCTTGTTGAGTCAGCGTGCTGGCTGTGTTGAAAGGGTGGTGCAGAACTGCATATCCTCTCTTCATCTCTGATTTATGAGTAGATTTATTTTGGTGATTATAAGTTAAACTGGCTGCCATTTACATGGTATGGCAGGCAGCATGGAGATGCTGAAGATGCCCGCTGTCTGAAAGCAGACACTGAGGATAACCTTTTAATTAAGTGATGCATGAAGATAGAGCACACGGTCAGTGAGAGACTTAACACAGAAATGAAGTGTGGTTCTGTTACTCATTCAGTAACTGCAGCGGAAATCAGTGATACACAGGATTTATTTTTTTTTTAATACACTATTTCTGTAAGTCCTATTTCTTGGCATGGGTGGGATGTCCTCTTCAATGTTGCTGCAATTCCTTACGCTTTTCTCAAAAAAATTTTGAGCATTTGTACAAAGTTACAGCAAAGTTTTTCATCAAGACTGATGGAATTGCCAGCTGGGAATACTTCTAAAATGTGTGGAATTGATTTGTTTGGGAGGACTGGCATCTTATGGAAAAACAGTTTTCTGTCAGTTGACTGGAATTAAGTAGCATGTACTTTTGCGGGGTAATTTCAGACAAGTCTATTGTTAGGGTTTTCTAGCAAGGCAGGATTTTTTTTTTTTTTTCCCCACATCTTTTTCATGTCCTGGATTGATATGCATTATTATTACGAAGAGCAAATTAAACCGGTGCAATGTGACTCTTAACAGCACGAACTGTGTTGCAACTTTATGTCTTTGGGCAAGCTGACACAGCTTGGGAGTTTAGAGTTGAGCTTCAGTAAAGGTAAAGTCAAATAAAGGGGATTTCCAGCTTCCACCTGTGTGCAGCTGTTAGGTTTGAGATATCTGGAACATAAGAAAAATGAGACAGCGTTACTACTCTTCTGGCCTTACTAGTATAATGATGTGTCTTTAAAGGTTAGATGACAGCAGAATATTTTGCATGTGGGGTAGCCTGTCACACCTACAGTTGAGCAAAATTACTACTTCTGAGCCCTGATGCAATCCTGTCAGTTCCTCAATGTGACTTCCAATTCAAGCTTAAACCGTTGCTTCCCCATCTTGCTTTTTCTCCCATCACCTCACCAACTTGTTTTCTTCTTTATAAAATCTGGTGAATGCACAGCAAGCATGTCCTGAGGGCCAGCCGTGGGATCAGGCAGCGTCTGACCGGACTGTCTGCATGTATGGAGCCTTTCACCCCCGGGTAGGTAGTTCCACCAAGTCGGTATGGTCTAGCATGAAGAAATTTAGAATGTGTCTTAAGTGTGGCTGGGTGGGGTGCACACGGGGGGCTCCCCAGCTGCCTGCCAGGTTAGTGTGTTTCGAGAAGCCGGTTGGCAACAGGTCTTTCTGTCCACTCCCGTGGTACAATGAAACCCAAAAGCCTGGAGACTGTTGTAACCATTGAGGGGAGGGATGTGAGTCAGTGCCAACAGCCTCGGTGTTTGTGGAAATGTTGCCTAGTGAAGTTATCAAACTTTTTTATTAGGTCACATGCTTAACAGGGACTGCAACAATTGATAATGGCTATGAGAGTGCTTTTGGCAGTTCTTTCTACGGAGAGATATTGTCCCTGAAAACTCGGCCGGAGAAATTACAAAGCTAGATCTTACTTTTCCGCTCTTGTTTTGGCACTCAGGTTTGACTCATACCCTATCATGAACTTCAGTGTGGATTAGTCCAGCCCAATACAGCACATAAATTTTTATCCATATAATCTGGATCCAGCACATTTATTTTTTTTTTCCATTTTCTTGGGGGTTTTTTCCCCCCTCTAGGAATTCTCATCAAAACTAGTTGGCATCTTTGCAGTTTACTGGGCAATCAGCTAAACAGCAGCTGAGATTTAACAAGCAGGAACATGCTTCCAATATCCTACATATTTGTAAACTTGAAATATTTCAAGAAGTATTTTACCTTTTTTGGTGGTGGTTGCTCTTTCTTTACCTTAAAGAACACTTTCTTCTTCCCAATGTCTCAGAGCAGTGTTGCTGTGTTAGTATTTCCAGGGCAGCAGGGGAACGTTTACAGCCAAACAAAATCTGTTTTCTTTGAATTTTTTAATTGCAAACATTTGTGTGCATAAAATCCTTTCCACAAAACTCAAGTTACTGTTTCGCTTAATTTTTTTGGTTCTGTGCAAAGTCTAAAACTCAGATCACATTGAGTTTTCAGTTTTTTCCTGAACCATGTAATAGGAGCATTGTATCTGCAGCTACATCAGTGGACGTAGAAAATCATGGAATTGTTTAGGTTAGAAAAGACCTTTAAGATCATCAAGTCCAACCGTTAACCTAGCACTGCCAATGCCACCACTAAACCATGTCCTTGAGTGCCACATCTACATGTCTTTTAAATACCTCCAGGGACAGTGACTCCACCACCTCCCTGGGCAGATGGTTCCTATGCTTGACAACCTTTCTGGTGAAGAAATTTTTCCTAGTATCCAATCTAAGCCTTCCCTGACACAACTTGAGGCCATTTCCTCTCGTCCTATCTCTTGTTACTTGGGAGAAGAGACCAACACCCTCCTCACTACACCCTCCTTTCAGGAAGTTGCAGGGAGCGATAAGGTCTCCCCTCAGCCTCCTCTTCTCCAGGCTAAACAACCGCAGTTCCCTCAGCCGCTCCTCATAAGAATTGTTCTCCAGGCCCTTCACCAGCTTCGTTGCTCTTCTCTGGACACGCTCCAGCACCTCGATGTCCTTCTTGTAGTGAGGAGCCCAAAACTGAACACAGTATTCGAGGTGGGGCCTCAGCAGTGCCGAGTACAGGGGCATCATCACTTCCCTTCTCCTGCTGGCCACACTATTCCTGATACAAGCCAGGATGCTGTTGGCCTTCTTGGCCACCTGGGCACACTGCTGGCTCATATTCAGCCAGCCGTCAACCAGCACCCCCAGGTCCTTTTCTGCCGGGCAGCTCTCCAGCCACTCTTCCCCAAGCCTGTAGCGTTGCATGGGGTTGTTGTGACCCAAGTGCAGGACCCGGCACTTGGCCTTGTTGAACCTCATAGAGTTGGTCTCGGCCCATTGATCCAGCCTGTCCAGATCCCTCTGCAGAGCCTTCCTACCCTTGAGCAGATCGAGGGTTGTTGCCCATGCTGCGTGCATTGGTGTAATGCACCTTAGTTGGGTTATTTATCCTGCCACCTTTCGGGGGGGAGAAGCCCTAATTCCTGTGTAACCATTCTCAGGCACTTCCATGGTTTCTAACACGTCAATAACCCTTGCATCTTTGCTGCTGCATGGATCTCCATCCCCTACCTCCACTGAGATGGCAGACCGAAGGACCTTGCTAGCACAGCATCCCTCAAACATTGGTGTGCCACTCCCAGGCTTCTCTCTAGAAAGCCTGGTTTTATCCCTTTCCCCTTTCAAATCTCGTTTAAAGCTCTTTCAATGAGTCTTGCTAACTCCTGCTAACTTTTGCAAAGATCCTTTTTCCCCTTTGAGACAGGTGTACCCCGTCTGACACTTGCCACTTAAAATGGCAGTCCTAACAATCTGAAGTCAGGAATGGGCCATTTAAAAACAGAAATATGGCTTACACTGGCTTCATATATTATAAGTGCCATCTGTATTGCTGATGTTCAAAGTGTCCATAAATGCTCTATATTATCCCAAAATGTGAGGTTACATGAAGTTATGAGGCTATATGATGTCTCAGCCTGTGGCTCTGTGTGGCTTGTTCTGCAGAGGTAGTCGTAGGCAGTTAAAGGGCTGGGTGTGCTGGTGTTAGTTGGTGGGGCTGCTTAGTTGATAAGATGCAAGACAATGTGGTGGCAGAGGACCTTGACTATGTGTTCCCCTGTAGATGTCCCTAGCATAAATAGAGACAAGACAGCTCCATGAAATGCATGACACGGGCTAAGAGTTCATACCTCTCCTGCCTAAACTTTCCACCTGCTGCTTGGGCATTCTGGCCTTTATCTTCCACCATACCTCCCTCATCTTCTCTGTGTTTTTTTCACTCCATAACAGTCAAATATCATTCATGCTGGTGTTTGGAAGGAAGAAATACCACCAGTATGTGCAGATGGTTCCCTACCACATATATGTCTCCCGTGGATAATCCATGCAGTGTGAAGGAAAAGATTTTTTTTTTTCCCCTTAAAGCTGGGGAATGAAGTTTATACAAGTACTTAACAGAGGTTCCGGGATTACAAATGTTAGCAACCCTTGAGAATAAAATGAAGATCAGTCTGAGGTGAGGAAACCTCTGAGGGTGCCTTTGCTCAGGGCATGCAGGTGTCTATCTTGCTGCACTTGGTGCAACTGTGCAGGTAACAAGGGACCTGAAGCAAGAGGCTTCTCAAAGCGCTGTGGGTTAGAAGCAGCATTTCATTTTCCTTCTTTTCGTGTCATTTACCTTGTCCTTTCTCCCTCACCAACGTCTCCCAAGCCAGATGTGTGACTTTGTTACCAAGTACTGGTGGATCATAGGGGAAATCTCACTGGCACTACATTGGATTGCTGGGAGAAATGACTGGCTGTTTACATCTGCAAGACCATGGAGGTTTTCCAGAAGCAGCACAATAAATATGGTGCTATTGAAGGGCCAAAAAAGTGACTTTGGGGGACTCAATCTTTCCTTCGCTTTGCCATTTAGGAAAAAGAGATTTGGCTACGCAGCTTAATGTGGTACCGGCTAGTGGAAAAGCAATGGGTAGTGTACCTCCATGAGGTTTGGTACCAGAAAGTCAATGTGCACGTTGTTACTGCTATCAGTGCTCTGTAGACCACTATATGAGCAGCAAAAGGAGTCCTGGACAGCAGGTGAAGCTGGCCAGGCTGCTGGTGATGCTGACCCATCAAGCATGAGGACACTTCACGGAACTGATTATGAAGCTGTGCAGCTCAAGGAGGGAGCTTAACCGATCACTGTCCTTCTTGTGCCTTAGCATGCTTTAAAAAAAAAAAAAAGACACATGAAGTACTTTCATTGTGTAACTGGAATGTGCAACAAATAACAACAACACATCAGCTACAGTTGCAAATGCTTTTTGAGAGGAGAGTGGGTGGTATCTGGTATGCACCATTTCCTAAAACATGCATTTTGTATTTTAAACACTTTGATTGCATGCAAACAAAAAGGAGTAAAATTGAATCTTTCAATAAAAATAAGGTAGAGAACAATAAAATTTACCAGTGTATTAAGATTATTTAAAATGTTTTGTGGCTTTGTTAGCAAGCATTTAAGAACATTGGGTTTGGGTTTTTTTTGTCAGTGCTCAAAACATTGACAACACAAAATTTAGCATGTTACAACACCGCTGAGAGCAACACGAGTTGCTTGTGGCCCTGTACTGCACAGAGGTGTAAGTAATCTCGGTCATTCTCCACCAGAAGGGAGACGAATGGATAAGCGTATCTTTTACCTGCCTCTTGTATGAGGAAGCTGTTAATAGGGAGTTGTTTCCAAAGTGGAGAAGCTGAGAACAAGACCTTTGGTCACCTGGTTCCCTACTGGTTCACAACAACTGAACTGCTGGGCTCTGAGATATGCGGTACCTTATTGCTTCTCTTGATCTATTCAGCCCACAGTCTCTCAATGACCAGTTTCTGCAGAGCATGGAAATGAAGAAACTCTTCTTTTTTGTGTTTTTCTGGTGTTCCTGCAGCTTCAGTCTCGACACCTTGTTCTGTGAAGCTGCTGCGAGACGGAATCGCTGGAACCGAGAAACAGGTGAGGAGGGCTGGCAGAGATGTGTCCTCATGAGTGTAAGAAAAGTGCAATGAATGCTACCAAGCTTTCCTAAGTCTGGGAAATGTTGCTTATAGCTTGGTTCATATCTCACAGTGGTGGAGGACCAGAAAAGGTAAACCTGCTTATTGCTGTAACTTGTGTTGCCTAGCAGTCTATGACAGCAGGCCCTGTGTCTAATCACAGAGTGGCATGGGCATGGGATGGTTTGGCTGTGGTAGGGGGAGAAAACTCTTTGACAAAACACGTCCTGGTGAGATGGTTGACTCTGTGGCTTAACCTGGCAAGCCACAAGAAAGTAAAACATATTCTCCCTCTCTTTCAAAATGCAGAAGTGACTTTCTTGAGATGGGGATGTTGCCTTGAGCACGTGTGCCTGTTTGACGTAGCAAGTGTTTTAAAAATAGTGTTGCAAATGCTGGGCCTGGTCAAGCAAGAACCTGAAAGCTTTGAAATGTTAGCTTTAGATAGCTTCATCTGTTAGTTTGCTCTGCTCAAAACTACTGGCAAATAAATTAATACCTGTATTGTTTTTTTAATGCCTGTGAAGCTCCACCACAGGTTTCCAGTGGTGGTGTTAATTACTTTATGAACAAGAAGCAAAGGACCTCTCCTTCTGATTTGGTTTTCCCCAACCCCCACCTGTGGGAGAAATGCCATTGTGATAAGGAGAGCAATTTCAGACATCATGGTGAAGGCTAGAGTTATTTAGGAAGCTGTAGAGAGTGACATCTACCTGATCCTCCCCTCTCTGTTGCTGCACCCTTGGACAGTAGGTAGGACCAGAGCCAAAGAGCCAGCAGGTGTGCCAGTGAAGAGGAGTGAGCCTTCTGAGATAGCTAAGGATGGGAGAGTTGTCTTAATATTTAATTAATGACCTTCATCTGTGATATCCATTTTAAAGATTCAGGGGAAATAGGAAACACACCTGTGCACACACCACGCACTAATAGCTACACAGGATTCCAGAAAAGGGATGAAGTTTGGGGCTGGCTATAGATTACCTGTTTTCCTTCCTTGCCTGTCTGCCGTGCCTGCTGCGGAGGCTTTGGCAGGAGGAAAGGGTCAGCTCACCAGCCCCGCTCCCTATGACGCCCGGCCTGGGAGTTCAAAACTGGGGCTGGAATGGTTGTTAGTTCCAGCAGCGGTTAGTTCCCACCTGCTGGGAGAGAGGTGGGGAGAACTGTGGCCGAGGGCTGGTGGGAACGATACAGATAATGAAGTGGTGGTGTGCCGGGGCTGTATTGCGATTGCCTGAGCTCGTCTTGCTCCAGGAGCCGATGGCAGAAGCAGGAATTTAGTTGATGTCTAGAAAAGCTGTGTTTTACAAATTCATGTGTAAGCATTGGAAAGTGTGGCTACAGAGCTATGGGAGGCCAGAAAAAACACGGGCAGCAGTAAACTATGGGAAACACTCTTCACTTAGAAGCCTTCTTCAAGCAGTAAGGAAATAGCAAAGTCTGTCAGACTATGCTGCATGTCATGCTGACAACAGTCAATACTGAGAGATGGGTCAGAAATGATAAAGTTGCATTGTACAGGTCAAAATGTTGAGCGTGGCAATATTTCTTCACTGTGGTATTTCCTATTGTGGTTTCCACTCCAGTCTTTGTCCTGGAATGACTTTTTTTTTTTTTTTTTAATAGGAGTTCCCAGGGGGCAGTCAATGGCGATGCCCTGAGTAGGAATTATTTGGAGCCCTTTGAGATACACTCAGGGTTTCTCTTCTGTGTGTGCTATTTTGCTTTTATATATGCTGGATTTTACCTACTGTTGTTCTGTGTAGTCTGACAGTTTGCCAGGGCCCTCTGCAATTTCCTTGACAGATGGACTATCCAGCCTGCATAATTTTAAAATATCCCAGCATTCCTTCTAATTTCTTCTGGATGCAGGTGCTTTCAACATCTCTAAATACCTCTGCTAGGTAGCGGGTAAGAGCAGCTCAGCTTCCGTGTCCTCAGGTTTAGTTTGTTCCTGTCAGGTCTCTTGTCCTCTGAGACACAGCTGTTCCTTGCAGTACAAGCTTCTGCTTCTCCTGTTTCTAAAACAAAGCTTAGCCATCTGACCTTTGATTCAGCATTATGCCAAAAAACCTCCTCTATACCCATTTTATTTAAAGTAAAGCTGCTCCTACTGCAACTATAGAAAAATGACTCCAATTTTTCTCAACAGATGGGCCCCTTATGTCTAGCATCACACCTGTGTGCATTTATTATTACATTTATTTATAAAAGTATTTCTAATTGAGTGTTTTCATTGTTGAAGAAGTTATTTTAACAAGTTGCAGTGTCAGAAAAGTTGTTTGGTTTTGTTTTGGTTTGTTTTTTTTCCTGGAGAACAGCAATGTATACAAAACAAAAAAGGTGCTTAAAACCCTTCTCAATTATTTTAAAATATTTTTGCTCCTTTTTACTCCATGAAAGTAAAATGGACTAATCTAGGAATTTGCACAGAAATGTCTTTCTCTTCACTGCAAATCCCTGTAAGTGCATTATAGCCGTCTTGCCATGCAACTTGTTAATGCGTGAAGGTGTGTGCACTAGTGAAAAAAATTAAGTCTTGGCTCTTACATTAATGGAGATGGCCTACAATACAAGTGGGATTTTTCAAAGCATTATTAAATCAGAAAATTTAAATAATTTCTATCTTTTTGGGGGGTTGTTTTTTTTTTTTTTTACTTAGAGGATAACCAAATTGATGTGAACTGATTTCTGACACTGTATTTGTAGCACTGTCTTGAATTTCTATTTTGGTGGTCAGGCTTGGAGCCAGACTTTTTTTAACTTGGAGTTTTTCTGGCACAATGTAAAAATGGCTCTGTTTTATTATTCCTAACATTTTGCAAAATCTCCCTTCAGATTAGACTTTTCTAAATTAACCAATGCCTGTGCAGTTATTTTCTACTTCTTACAAAACCACAGCTGAAAGGAGCAATTAAAAAGCTTGATTGCCACATTAAGCTTGGAATTTCATCTGTATTTAACAGGAAGAAACTTCATTCCAAGATTGTTTGCTGCCATTTCCCCTGTCAATGTTAATTGTATTTTTGGGTGTGCGTGGACTGTAGGATCTAGCACTTGGGGATTTAGGAATGATGAGCTCTCATACAAGTGGTTCCAGATGGTGGGATTTTTCCTTCTGACACCGTCCCAGCTCTTCCCAAGACATAACTTGCACCAACCATCCCACGATCGCAACACACTGCCTCTGGAGAGGCATTTGGTACAGCTAGGCTGTAATTGTGCTTCTGTAATGCTGCACTGAATTTCTCTCACCTGGGCTTTTAAGCAGAATAATAGTAAGCCTTCCCAATAGTGATACGAAAAGAAACACCTGAAAAATCCCCGGAGCTGCAGACGAGAAGCCGAGGAGAGAAAGCTCAGCCCGTGGCACGTGTCCGAGTACGGCACTGGCATGGCAGATTCCCCGCAGCGTCACTGTCAATAGCGGGGAAGGGAGATGCTCGGCGCAGAGGCAGCTGAGCTGATCCCGGCCTTCGGTGCCGCAGAGCTGCGGCAGCATCCCGGTGAGGTAGGTCTGGCGAGTCCAGCTCCTGGACTGCTGGCTATAAACGGTGCCTCCAGCAAGACCGTTTATACGGAAACACGAAGGAGGTGGACTGCTGCTCACCTGTCGCTTTTGCACAAGGCAGATGTCCACCTCTGCAGCGTGAGCCACAGAGCCAGGACTTGACTCGCAAAGCAGCCTAAGCATACGAGAGCATTGGATCCAAGTCGCGCCAGTCCAGACTGTGGCAATGGTTAAGACCTGTATGTAATGCTGGCAGCTGCTGTACAGGAGGCCAAAGTATTTTGCCGGGCTACCCTTATTCCTCTTCCCCCTAAGTATATATAAATATATAAGAAACACATACGTAAATATAAGGCTAATTTCATTTTCAGGTCTTAAATGAATGTCGGTGGTCTAAGCATAAATAAATAAATAAATGTATAAATGGCCACGTGTCTGTTTTATTCAAAGCCACGTTTGCAATTCAGAAATGCCTCTTGGAGCCATCCGACTTTTCCCAGCTCTCAAGCAGAGAGGGAATCTTTTGTCGGGAAGTCGGCCGCCTCAGGTGCTGCACTACTAGTAGCTGTGGACATGCTGCACCCACTAACTGCAACAGCAGCCCCTGTCCGAAATTCAGGGGAGGCAGCTGCTGCCTCAGCAGCGCACCACTGGGCTCCTCACGTAAATTCAAGGCACCTCTTGTTGGACCAACGTAGGTTAAGTGGAGTGAGGAGAGAAAACCAGATCACAAACAGCTGGTGAGACACAGTGTCTTTTGATTGCTCTCTTGGTGCACATCACTATTGTGATGTGCAGGGAAATTTCCCACCATCAGAAAAATATTTGTCAGGTTTTAAAACAGGACGCATCTTCACATCCACAGGATGGGTATCCACTAAGCTTCAAAATAAACTTTTCTTTCCTGGGCAATAAAAGTTCTTATTAACCTCCTGGGGCACTGACAGGTTTTTTTCATGTATTGCTTTTAGATTTCCCAGCAGACTACAGAGCAAATAACAAATGAGTACTTTGATTTTTACCAGCTTTTAGTAGATGGTATGTTTTCATAACACAGAAATTATTACAGAGATTGTCCTTCTGGCTGGAGAAACGAGTTCTAACACATTGCGGAGCTTTAAGGGAGAGAATTCATTCTGAGGACAACCATGTGTCCTGGGAAAAAGATGGGAAGAGATAAGCAAAATAAATAAACATTTGGAATGGAAGTGGTGAGTTGGTAGCTGCCCAGAGTGGAAAGTAGAACTCAAGTGTATTTCTTCTCATGCATGTGCAGTAGTTTGATATCTTAAATCAAGAGAAAGAGCACACAGAGTCCATCCATTTTTTCCATTAACTGCCTGCACGCTCACATCTAGTTAACGTTTGTGTTTTCAGTGTAAACAGGAACACTGTAATGAGTCCTGACCAACCAAGTGACATGGCTAATTTGATATATTGTTAATTCTGATCTTTTTTCTTCCCCTTTAGATATGCGTTTTGCTTTCAAGTTGAAAACCTACAAATGCGGAGGCTCTGCTGTTTGGTTTCAACCGTATACACCCAGCCTGCAGCTCACGAATAACCGATACGTCTAAGCATAACATCATATACGCTAGACTGAGGAGTTCCCAGTCAGAGCATTAGGGACGGATCCATCCTCCTTTGCGTCGTTCACAGGTCAGCTGAGAATTTCGCCGGCGCGGGAGGATGTATGGCTAAACGTGAGTCAGCAAAGCTGGCCCTAAACAGCGTTCGCCTGGCCTCCTGCCAGCATCAGAGATGGGCCTGCTGAAAGCAAGAGGTCACGGTTAGTGCATCCAGGCTGAAATATGCCTGCGGTTGGCATCAGGGTCCCCACTGCAAAGCAGCGTAATTCAGAGCAGTCCTCAGGATCAGCTTGGCAGCGGCCCATGGGTAAGGAGCCGCTTTGTCATTCTCTTCGGGATGTGTCGAACGAACTCTTACCGAGCAATGTAAATAAGGCACATTTCCAAGTCACGTCGGTGAGTTATGGTGCCGGTCAGTAACTCTGTGCGAGCTCCTACTCTGCCCTCTGCAAAATGATGAGTTTTTGCGTGCCCTGGGGAGGGGTGAACTTTTGCAGCTTGTAAAGTACCTCCAACTGCTCTGGCTGAGCATCAGGTTGATTTTTCAGCTCCTTAAACAAATCAAAAGATAAAAAGAAAAAGCACTCTCAGTCTGTTTGAGCTGACTTTTTGTTCTTCTGAAAAAAATACTTTTTTTTTTTTTTTCGGATTAAGCAAAACATTTTCAGAGAAAGTTGGAGGCAGTTACTAGACCTAGCTCTATTTCTTACTGATAAGGAAGAGATTATAATTTGAGAAGGCACCTTTCAAGGACACCATTTTCTCCTTGTCAATACAGGCCTACAATGAGGGATTATTTAATAAAGCTGAAGTATGCCTCTTCTAAAGTTTCCTCTGAGCTTTCTATTCTTTACACATAGTCCCTACGCTGTTTGTTTCTTTCCTCCTCTGTTGTTAATCTTTGCTTTAATTTCTAAAAATTCTTTTTATTGTGAGTCAGATTTTAATCCTGTGAACTTTTTTCCCATTTCTTTACTGAAAGAGCGGTGAGGCATTGGAACAGGCTGCCCAGAGAGGTGGTGGAGTCGCCATCCCTGGAGGTGTTCAAAAAACGTGTAGATGTGGCACTTCGGAAGATGGTTTAGTAGGCATGCAGGTGTTGGATTGATGGTTGGACTAGATGATCTCAGAGGTCTTTTTCAACCTTAATGATTCTATGACAGCTGGGGCCTTCACCACGCACCCAGTTTCCTATGACTGTCTCCTCATGTCTCCTTCTCTCCCTTTGCCCGAGGCTCTGCATGCCCTCCCACTTGCTCTTTCCTCACCACACATTTAAGTGCCATGAATGTGCATCTCGTTCTTGGTTCACTCTCACGCTCGCACCCGCTGTGGTCCCTCCCCAGGTCCCCATCCCAGCCCCTCGCTGGCATCCCTGCCACCCACCTCCACTCTGCTCCAGAGCCCCTCTCCGAACTCGGCCCTCAAACTAGGATACTCTTTCCCGCTTCTGCTTCTGTTTTGTTTTCCTTCTCACCCACTGACACTCCTAAATCAGCAGCTTGGGACCTGGTTAAAAACAGGGTGTTGTTTTTGCAACAAATAAATAAATTGATCTTTAAGGCACTCCCTGGCTCTTGGCCTCATAGAAATCTCAAAGATATGGTGATACACTGTGGGAGCAAGGAAGACAGATGAAGCAGATGATACTCAATTTTGCAGCCAATTTTTCTGTTACTTGGTACCGCCATCATTCAATAATCTCCTTTTTCAGCATGTCCCATATGCCTGTAATACTACCTAAACTGGCTTAATTTTTCCCCTTCCACTTTCCAGCCCTCAGGTTTCTGGCTCCCTGGCCCCTATGCTCAAGAAATGAAACTAGAAATGCTCGAGAAATGAAACTAGAAACTCTCTTTTGAACCTATTGCTTTTACCCAATCATTGTAACTTCTGTTAGGCAAGCTGTAATTCCCCTTCCTCTGAGAGCAGGCATTTTTGTTCCACATGCCTGAAAGTCAATTGCCTGTGGCCTCTCTCCCCAAGGGACATGTGCTATGTCACTGTTGCGCTCAAGTCTGTGCCCAAACACTACCGGTCCCCGCAAAAATGCATGTTCAGCGTGCACAGTGTAATAAAACCACTGCCTAAGACTGGCTTCAGCAAATGCTGAACTCCAAGTAGTTTGATGCTGTTGTAGCACAGCTTGTGCAGAGAGAAAAAAATATCTTCACGTTAACTTGACTGACATAACTAGTCCTCCTGTCATCATAGAGCAGTGATAGTTCCTGCTTGGTTGCTACTGTGTGCTCTAGCACGTAGGATTCCCAGTAGGTACTGTGGCCTCGTTACAGGAGCAGATGTAGGACAGGAAAAACCCAACCAAACCAACAGCTCATCCCCTCTGCAACCTCACTTGCAAGCTACTGATGCACAGCGCTGGCGCTGCATTGAGTCCCAGAGAAGCAGAGACTGCTGAAGCTGTATGACATGCCGCAGACAGCTGCTGACTGGTTTTTCCAACGTTAACTATTCCCACAGCAACCTACAGCCTTTTTTTTTGTGACTTTGGCACGTCTCATGCTGTGAAGCTGTAGCCAGAAGCA
Organism: Scopus umbretta; assembly: GCA_013400535.1. NCBI lineage: Eukaryota > Metazoa > Chordata > Aves > Pelecaniformes > Scopidae > Scopus > Scopus umbretta. Next base: position 28,361 of record VZTL01012151.1, read on the forward strand.
CGTGTGCAAGCAGGTGAATGATTATCTGGAAAGATGAGGTAATGCGGTTTCACCTGTGATGTGAAACCTCGTGGCCTCCATGACCATCTTGATAAGGCCGGCCCCACTCGGCCTGGCAGGTGCACACCTTTTGAAAGACAACACAGAGAAACCTGTCTCAGGAATCAAACTACAGGTCTGAAAAGGTCTGAGACATAACTTTGTGAGCAGTTTTGGTTTTGTTTTTTTCCTTCAGTCACAAGCCTTATCATGGGTATGACTTTGGGAATGGGATCGATGTCAAGAGAATTAGGAGTGTATTCACTTTTGCTGCTTGGAAGAAGAAACCAGCAGCTGACTATGCTAACAGAGCATTGTAATTAAGCCAGGCGAAAAACTAAAACCAGACTGAAACACTCCCATATTTTGAAGCCTTTGTAATGCCAAACTACGCCTAATTTTTGTAGCTTAAGCAGATACCATTGTCAGATGCGTTAGCTATCTGCCTTAGGCTGAGGTCATCTTTGAGCTAGGGGCTGATCTCATGACAGGTATCATATCACATCACATCACAC
>VZTL01012157.1:2844-25786 GCA_013400535.1 Scopus umbretta
TCCACAATTACAGTTGAAAATGAGGGGGGGGGTGTAATTTAGAAATGTATCTGGAATTAATGCCCCTTTTAAGGATTAATATTACATTTTTTTTCCCCAATATTTACTTTAATAGCAGAGATCCTTCCAGAAGAACATAGGTCATTTGCTATTTGAACTTAAAAAATGTGAATATAAACATATAGGCAATATTGCCAAAGTATTTGTAGAAATTCTTTCAGACCTGTCCCTGAGCACCTAGAACTGCAGGGGAAGGTGGAACTGCATGAAAGAGTGAAATAGGTTGGTGCTTAGCATAATTAAATCTCAGGTGTGTTGCTTAATTCTGACTTGGATGTGAGATGCAAAACAAGAAACACTGAATGCTAATGGTTTTGTTGCTTCCTTGAAAATGATAACACACAGCAGGGTGTGTGATTGTTGATTAATAAACAGGCACCTAAAGTGCATGACGAGTCACAGGGTAAAGCCAAATGTTTTCAGACACCCTGCTAGACAGTTGCATATAAAGGTGCCAGAATACTGAGGAGATTGTAAATTAAATTGTTCCATAAGTAGTTAAGAAAAACAAAGCACCCACAAACCTTGCTCTCCTTTAAGTATGTCTGTGCAGAAATATTATAAGTGAATATTGAACTCATGTGGTAGACAGTGATTTTTTTTTTTAAATAGCGGTGTTTACTGGGGCTGTGCATAATGCTTGAGAGTCTTCAGGCTACTTTTTGAGGGTACTCATGAAATCACCCTTTCTCTGTCACCCCTTGCTGCCCATGCCAGTCAGAGTAAAACTAAAGGGTGTCCAATCTGCTACCTTTCATTGTACTTCAAGACAGCAGAAGACCTCTTGTGCTCTGCCTGTGCAGTCATTCATTTATTGCTGGCTATTGCAGGTGAAATGTTGTGGCAGACGTAACAGTGCTTTGGGGTTTTTTCATTGAAAGAATGTGCCTTGGTAGCTAGAGACTTTATATTTGGGAAAGATACATTTCCTAGTATATAGCTTGAAAGTTGTTTTTTCGGAGGGCATGAAAGTTTAAAGGACATCTGTTTCAAAATGTGCACAGGGGATTGTTGTTGCACATCAGTTCTGTGAAAAAACAGGTTTTATGCAATGAGAGGGGCAAAGCCATCAGTAACACTAAACCCTAGGCTCTGGAACAGGATGCTTTAATTGACCTGAAACAAAACATGGGCCCAGAAGCTCCATTTCAGCTCAGACCTCATTGTTCTTGAATTGTTGTTTGGATTTGCTGGGTTGACCTTGAACCTGGCTTGTTACCTTGCTTTAGCCTAATGCTTACTAGGCTGTTGATAGGACCTGTTGGTGTCACCACCCAGCTCTTCTTGCCCAGCTGAGGTGCATTGAGGCTGCTCCCTCTTGGTGCAGTCATTGGCTGGCCAGTGTCATGGCCTGGCTCCTGGCTCACTTTCCTGTAGGGATCAGCCCAGCTCTTGCTCTTCCCAGATATTATGCATCTTTTTCTGGCATTGGACTGAGAGGTTCTAGCTGACTTCAGAGACATTCCAGAGTACCTTCTGGGCAGAACTGGATAGCATGGTGTTAGTCAACCTTAATAACTATACATTTCCTAATGGGATTTGGCAAGCACTAGAGGAGGGGGAGGTATTTCAGTATTTCACTCTGAAGCACTGAGTCAGCATAAGAATAAATCACAGTAGCTGACTAGCCAGAATTGCAGTGGTATGCGTTCAACATGTCACTTTATCCCTATTGATCCTACTGAGGAAACTTACTGTATTTATCCTCTTTATATTTTTATTCTCTATGTTAAGCAGAGGAAGACCAAGCTTCTTCATTAATATTTACTTCATTGACCTAGAACTTGAGGCCCATAACCAATGGTACCCATAAAAATGTCAACTAAAAAAAAAATACTATTTTTGTGTGCTGTGCAGTGCAGTGAAAAATTGCATTCCCTACTGAAATGCAACCTACAGTTTCTAGAACTGATGTCACTGGAGTGAGATAATACTGATAGTCTTCCACACCCCCAGGAATCAGAATTTCTGTAGCAAGCAGTGTATCTAACCACAAATTATAATCTCAGTCATGGAAATTAAGGAGTTAGTTTGCTTGTTTTTCAGGACTAAATATGGATTTCAAATCCTTTATTCTAAGGAGGCATGAAATCAGTCTGGATGTTTTATCCCCACAGGAGAATAAGATAGTGCACTCTTTTCTTTTTGTTTCTTCTGGCTTTGATGTAATGATCAGGGTTTAAAGAAAGAAAAAACATAGTCTTTATGGGCATAATGACCAACAAAATTTGTCTCAAAGTCCAGCTTCTGATATTTGTTCATTAACTGATCCTGGTTGCAGCCATTAAGACTCATGATAGTACCTGATTGCATGAGTACTGAAACACTCTGAACAGAGAATGTAGTCCCTTGGATTCTCTTATGAACCTTCAAGTGGAAGAGGTTCTTGATTTCCCCTGAAATCTAGGCAGTCTGCATAGGCCTTGATACTTTACAATGTTTTATTTCATCCTACATTTCAAATAGGTCAATATCTCATTAGTTCAATTGAAGTTTATCACAAAGCAGTTCCAGCTTGTCACCTGTCAGTGCAACTTTATACTTTTTATTCTCATTGTGACGGTATAGATATTTCTTAAATTGCTATTCCAGTTTTACATGCTGGTCAGGCCACCTTCTTTTGATAAGCAGTTTTCCCAGGATGCATGAAACAGCATTTTCATCTTTCTTAAAACATTCAATTCTCCTCATTTTTAAATGATTTCAATAATAAAAAAAAAGGGACCTCTAGGCATTCAAGACTAAATTTTACTCATATGATATTTTGCTAGGACAGCATGATGCTGAAAATATATTTTATCCATAACATGGTTTTATAATTCCATTTGAAACAATCAATTTACCTGTCCTTTTTTAATTCTTTATTTTTTTGCTAAACATCCATGTGACATCAGAGAAAAGAAAATTAATCACAAAAGTCCAGGTTTGTGCTTTATTTTATGTAGAGGGCTTGGCCATTGTGATTTTGTACCATCTTTTTCTTTCTAAAGCTTGATATACAAAATGTCTAACTATTCTTATCAAAGAATGGCAACATTGATCTGTAATGCACGTTTCTGGGTTATCAGCTAGCTGGTACATGTCTCCTACATATCTGGCTTGCTTCACCAAGGTGTAGATGACCACAACTGCCTATGTATGTCAGAAATCTGCCAATATAATTCAGTAGCCCTTAACAAATACTAAGGTTTAGACTCAGTTTCTGGGTTCAATACCATGTACAGGAGAATGTATTACAGCTTCTGTTTGCCTGAAGAATCCTGAGTTGATCCCAAATGGGTATGCATTTCTGGTCACCTACAGTGTACAGCTCAGACAAATACTTGATCTGACATGCATTTAAAACACAGAATAATTTGCTTTACAGTTAACAATTGTTTCTTGATAGCACATGCTGTTAATATGAATCACATTATTAATCTTGTTAAGATTATACTCAGCTACTGTGGTCTTTGAATGGGCAAGTAATGGAGGTTTTAGATAGAGATGGTTATGGACAATGTTCCTGTTCTCACCTGCTCGCTATTTTTGTTTTCCTGTAAGACTGTGTGGAAGTACAAAGAGTGTGGGTGGCTCTAATGAATTCTTTTGTAATAATAAATGAAATGAAATTACTTTCAGTGGCCAGGTAGCATACCTGTAGCATGAAAAAGAAATTGCATCAAGTGGAGTGTTTTCAGAAGTTTCCAGGTGGAAAACTTTTCTGTTAGAAAGGCCATTTGTCAAGTTTAAAGATAGTTCACAGAAGCGTGCTAATATTTGCATTTTTCTCAGGGAAACAAAAATCTATTATTATTGTTACTATTGAAATAGATTTTTTTAATTTAATATTATAAATTAAATAAGAAACATCCAAGCCAGTTGATTTATTCAAACAGCATGCTTTAATTGATCTGAAACAAAGTATGGCAGAGTTTTCTATGTAAAATTTATTCTGAAAGGAAAACATGGCATGCAAATTGATGCAAATCTCTGCTAGTTAGGATTGGGTCAATATACATGTTACAGAGATCTTGCATTATTACACTGAAATAAGACAATGAGACTAGAAGCAATACTTTGGTGTCAAACACTTCTAACAACTGGAAAAATATTTATTGTAACTTCTCTTTTTGTACTTTGTCCTTTTAATGTTTCTACTGAAGACCATAAAACCCTTAATTAGTTCCATAATTCAACTTTATCAAAAATGTTCAGGTCTTTTGTAGGCCTTCTGGGCTGGTTCAAGTCCAATAGCTCTAAGGATGCCAGGACTCTCTTTTGCTCTTTGCATCCTGTGTGCAGCCCTGCTTGCTACTCTTTCAGTTTTATTTTTGATGCTGCTTTACCCACAAATGTCCTATTGCAGCTTTGGGAAAGAATGTGCATGCTAATTTCTCCACAGAATAGTACAAGAAATCAATGTTACCATAAAATGTGCATGAAGAAGGAAATAGAACTGAGTATGAAAAATCCCACAGGAAAAAACCTGCAAAATTGCAGCAGATAGAAACAAAAAACTTAGTGCTGTTCTTACTCACTCTTCTCAAAAACAACAACAAAAAAATATAATTTCTGGAGAAAAACGATTCACTACTCTTTCCACTAAATATTTTTAAATGCATGTCCTCCAGTACTACATATATTTGAAAGAAAGTAGTTTGTCTTAAAAACTAACACTGACTACCTCAGTAAATGCATGTATTTCTCAGCACTGTTTGTCTTCCCCTCCCCTTGGGAGCCCACTCAGACACCTACCTACATACAGATGTTTTCTGACCTTGTGAATTTTAAAGCACGCATTCTAAATAGCAGCGAATTGCAGTAGCTGAGGTTAATAATTAACCATGCCCCTTAAACCCTTAGGAGGCACTCACTTGCTCACTTACTAGAGACCCATCATTCCCAGGAGACACCTGTTACCGTGCCTGCTCACTTCAAATTTAAGTGTTCCTATTTCTGTCTCAAATGTTGGAGAACAGGTTAGGGCAGACTCAGGGTGTATTACTGCCAAGGGTTTACTTCCAATTTACAATGGCTTGAAGAGTGAGCGATCTGGAAAGAGCAAGTAATGTACCAGCTTGCTACTGCAAATGTATTTCAGGAATTTAAAATTCAGTTGCTCATTTGGGGTTTTCTCTCCCCCCCCCCTTTTTTTTTTTTAAATTTTTTTTTTTTTTTTTTTTATATTNTTTTTTAAAGTATTTATAGTTATAGTTATAACTATAGTTATATTGAAAAACAGCACTAATGGTACATATGTCAAACCCCAATAAATCCCTCTACTTGAAAAACAGAGAGGCTTGAACACAGTTAGGTTGGCAGACAGAGCAAGTTTCTTTTTGATCCTAACCTATTTCTGTATAAACAAGAAGGTAACGATTGTATTATTAATTATTAATGATTTTATTTAATTATTAATTATTAGTTATTAAGATGAGTATGACCAGTACTAAGACTTCTCAACTCTAATAGCCCATTGTGGTTGTTTAAAATCTTTGTAGCTCCTAGAAATATGCTTGTATTTAATCTCTTGTGAGGTGTGAATCTAACTCACTATTGGTTAAAATGTGCATGTGTCTACAGAGGAAATCAGCCCCCTTTTGCCATTACTCCTTCCTTGACAATAAGTACAGAATCTGATCCATCTCTTCTGCACTCTAGATTGTTCTCTGATACCTTTGGGAAAAACTAGTTTTATAGCTCCTAACACTCCTGTGGCACTTCTGTGAGCTGCTTAAAGAAAAAAGGATTCTTGTAACTACCCTTCCAGTCTAGCATTGCCACGTTTACACAGAACAGAACATATTAGGAAGACTGTTCTTGGTAGATATGCGAGGTCAAATAAAGTTGAGAATTCTCTGCAATTTAGAAGAGTAATTTTGACCTCACTCATGCCCTTGTAACTTCCGTGAAGCCACTCTCTGATTTAAATTGCACTGAATACGTGAATCCATTTCTGAAACTGTCTCTGTGTCTTAATCTAGGATCACAAAAGGATAATTTTTGATATTTATGGTAACTAATGATGCCACTAACTGAACAGGAAAAGACATGTTATAAACCCTCTGTGAAAGACCACAATCAGAGCTAAAGCTTGACTATTTATCAACTGGCCTAGAGAGACCAATGCACCATGATATCCTTGTTATGGCATATGAATTAAAGTGAATTAAAACATCCTCTGCTGCTCTGATGTTTCATGCATGTTGTGCTCTTGCTTACTTTATATGGTTGCTTACAAATAAAAAACAGAGTTTACTGGTACTCATTCATATTCTGAATTACTTCTAAATTACAATATTATATCCTAGTCTAAAATTGTAACTTGTCGTTCAGAAAAGTGAAGTATTGACAAATATCTTGATATCTTTGAAGTGCTTTGAGGTTCTTATTTGCTGCAAAAGTGTTATGTTCAAGAGTTGTCTTTATGTTGAAACAGTGGGCGGTAAAAATGTTGGACATAAACTTTAAGGGGAAACTATCCATGATTCTGCTATTGCTGAGTAAACAAGTAGCAACTTCAAGCAGTTGACAAAACATCTGGAAGTATACAAGTGACTTATGAGTCTATATTCCAGGACTATGAAAAGCATTGGAATGATAACATGTTTTCTGAGCTTAGTTCCTACAAATCTTTCTGCTTTGATTGGATGTCATTGTAGCATTTTTTAGTATGTTGACAGCAAACACGGCCATCTGTGTTGTTAACGTATGTGCCCATAATACCATTTTTCTGTCACCACAGTACTTTCTTACCCTTTTCTCAAGTCTGAAAGTGATTGAATCTGCTGCTTCCTTGTCAAGTGTAGTTCCTCTTAAGTAGAAAGAAGTCTAAAATCTGGGTTTGATTGTGAAATATCAGTTTAGGAGCATCCAAACTGGAGGTTAATGTAAACCAATAAAATAGCTATAGAGTTCATTAGTCTTAGTCAGCAATTCATGTTTAGAATAGTATTCTGAGCTGCATGTTTCTCCTGTTCTGATAAGGTGACTTGAAAATATGTGTATATGAAAGAAATCTTAAGTATTACAAAATTCATTTCATACCTGTTGTATGCAGGATCAACTACTTCTTACCGAAATATCTCCATTTATCATGTCATCAGCAACACTGTATAAATATCTTGAATTTCATATACATATTAAAGATGCATTAGCAAGCCAAATAACGTGGTACATATAAACAAAACCATTAACACATGGGTCTTTGCTTCAGTGGTCTGCATGAACATTCCTAGAGCCTTTGGGCAGATTTTTAATTTTACAAGTTACATTCCATCCTAACTATCTCATCAGAGGAATCTTACATCCTTCCAGACTCACATAAATCTGTTTAACTAGTTGACTGTCTTAGGAACTTGCTACATTTCTTTCTGTATAAAATCTACAGGAAACAATAGTGGCAAAAAACTTCTTAGTTGTCATTAAAACTTGTTTTTTCATTACTGCTGCTTCAGATTAGAATTCTTCAGAGTTTGTTTCCATTTGTTCATTACATCTTATCTAAAGTATTGAAATTAATGGTACTGGGCTAGCTATGAGAGCCCTCCCTTGGGCACCAGCTAGTATAGAATGTTGTTTCTTGTGTTTAGGTACAGAATGTGTTTTCTCATTTTTGTATTTTGGATTATATATGTTCTCTGTAGTTTGCAGGGGATGCAGGTTAATTTCCAGGTATTTCATTATTAATTGTGAACCCTAAGCATTATATTAGAAATAATTTTCCTGCAGTATTGTCATGAACTTTGGAATCAGCAATGCCAGTTTGGTTATTATTTCCCAGAGATAAATTCATAGATGTCATAAGAGTTATGTTCTTAGCAATCAAGTGGTAATTCTGGAATATGTTCTTGACAGTTTGAGCTGAACCTGCATTTTTGGTAACCATTTGGTATTGTAATTCCCTTACCAAGGGTTATCATGACTGGTTATCCCTCTGAATCTGTTTTTTAGTTACATGTGCAGGGTAAAGAAGATAAAGTTGGAGGAGTGTAACTTTAAGAGAGTCCAGTATACTTTTAATTATGTGAATTATATTCAGATATTATGTGACCTTATAAACACATATTGTAATAACAGTAATCACAGAAAGGTTTTTAAGATTCCTGAAAGTTCTCTCCACTGTTATTGACTTCTTATTTGATCTTAAGTGTGAAATGAGCATGAAAAAAGAATAATTTTTTCATTTGATCAGCAATAGCTTTAGCCTAGTTACGCAGCATCTTGACTTACTGCATAGATCAACATTAAACATTGCATATCACTTATATAGTGAATTAAATTATTCTGTACTGATGTGAATTATTGCATGGTAGGTCATTCTTCACACACAGAAAAGTTCCATATGTCCATTAAGTATAAGACATATTGTATCTCAGTAACCTATGCACACCACCTATATGTAATAGGTCAAATGTACCCATATTTTCCAGAGAGAAAAATGAGAACTCTATATCTGGGGAAATCACTTACTTTTCTCAGCCTGAGAAAACTACATCTTTCACAAAATAATCTGTAATGATTTATTTATAAATAATGCTACATAGTTAAAATAGTTTGTATTTGTGAAGTAATCTGACCTTCTCAAGTAAAAACATACTGTATCATTGCATTATTCCTAGGAAATATCCGAGCTTGTTCATATTAAGCACTTTTTATGTCAGTATACTTGTGTGTTTAATATTGCTTAGTATTTTCTGATAAATGTCATAAGAGATTTGCTTCAGTCCAAAATATATGTAGTCGATAAGTTGTTTTGACAACAAAACACTATTTGACAAGAAATATATATATGGGTAGTCAGACATCTGATTTACTCTTTTCCTGCTGTCTTTTTCTTCTTATGCTTTTGTCTATTACTTGTACTGGAGTGTCCAGAACTGGACACAGCACTCCAGGTGCGGCCTCACTAGTGCTGAACAGAGGGGAAGGATCACCTTCCTTGACCTGCTGGCACTACTCCTCCTATTGTGTTCCAGGATAATAGAATACTTGGCAGGACAAAAGGCAATGGGCACAAATTGAAACTCAGGAGATTCTCTCTGTACATCAGGAGACACTCTTACTATGAGGGTGACAGGGCACTGGCACAGGTTGCCAAGAAAGGCTGTGGAGTTTCCATCCTTGGAGGTAATCAAAAGCCACCTGGACATGGTCTTGGAAAACTGGCTCTAGGTGACCCTGCTTGAGCAAGAGCATTGGACAAGATGACCTCCAGAGGTCCTTTCCAACCTCAACCTCAACCATTCTGATTCTATGATTACTTACAACACAGATCTGAGGTAGCAAAAGGACATAAAAGCTAAAGGAACTCAGCCTTCTCACATTTTTGTCCTTGATATTAAGCTACAAGCTAATCTTAGATTCTCTCTGACAGATATGTCCATCTGTCAATAGGGAGTGGGGCACCAGCTGGATTATGGCTTTTGTAACCTCTAGCACTGTCCTATCAGCTGACTCAAAGACTAGTATTTCAGACATACACAGAAGTTTTCATATAAAAGAAAGAAGATGGGAAGCATGAGAACAGTGAATGCAAGAAAAGAGATTGCACAAATGATTCTTTGTGTAAATACAGTCATGCCCAGGCGGTGTGTGCAGATTTATGAAATTTCGTAAAGATTACATGTGTGTATCTTCAATAAAGTTGCATGAATGATTGACTCTGTAGAATTCGGCAGAGAGGGCTTTTTTCATTCAGAAAATCTCAGTGATTTAGACCTGTTGCATGTGGGCTGTATGCAGGAATCACTGAAATATAATAGTTCTGACTGATACCTTATAAAACCTACACGGTTTTTCTACTTAACTTGAATAGGGAGAAGAAAAATACAGAAAAGAAAAAAAAACAAACATTGGATTTATCTGATGTCCTGGTTTCAGCTTAATTCAGAGTTCTTTTTCTTCCTGGTAGCTGCTATAATGCTGTGTTTTGGACTTAGTATGAGAACAATGTTGATAACACACTGATGTGTTTAGTTACTGCTAAGTAATGTTTATACTAGTCAAGGACATTTTCGCTTCCCATGCTCTGCCAGGTGCACAAGAAGCTGGGAGGGGGCACAGGCAGGACAGCTGACCCAAACTGACCCAAGGGCTATTCCATACCATATGGGGTCCTGCTCAGTATAGAAACTGGGGGGAGTTGGCCGGGGGGCAGAGATCGGTGCTGGGGGCCTGGCTGGGCGTCGGTCAGTGGGTGGTGAGCAACTGCATTGTGCATCACTTGTCTTTGTATATTATTTTATCATTATTATTGTTGTTGTTGTTGTTATTATTATTTTATCTTCTTCTGCTGTCCTATTAAATTGCCTTTATCTCAATCCATGGGTTTTACGTTTATTCCTTTCTGATTCTCTCCCTCATTCCACTGTGGAGGGGAAGGGTGAGTGAGGAGCTGTGTGGTGCTTATTTGCTGACTGGGGTTAAACTACAACATATGAAAATATACTTTTTTCTTATCAAAATGAAAATTTGTGGGAGAAAAAATGAAATTAACAAAACAATTTTGGAAAAAAGAACTTTTATAAACATATATTAAAAGCATGTATTGCTTAATTTGGCTTAAAATCCAGCTAAAATCTGAAAGAAAAAAATAAAAATATTTTATTTTTAAATTAAATTATTTTTTTTAATTTAAAAAATATCTTCCTTATTTTCACGTTTGCCCTGAAATCTCTTTGCCCTGATGCTTTTGGTGTCAAACCACTTGCGAAGGAAACCACTTGCAGCTCAGCTTTAATGTATTTAAATATCAGTGTTATTGAAAAAGACGTTCTTAAAACCAGACATACTATAAAATGTTTCAGGAATATATATATATTTGTATATTATATGTTTACTGGAAAACCATAAGCATTTTCATCTATATAGGAAAGATTTCAAATATTTCCATACCTAAAAAGATAATTTCTCCTTGTATGCATTAAAATAGGATAAAGAAGTAAGTGAACATAAAATCGCTTTTGCAGTTTTCTTGGGCTTTAACAAATTTTAAAAAAAGGATAGTCTTTCAACACTTTAAACCTTGTTTTCTTTCCCTGTGGCTTACCAGGTATTTTTCTATCTGTGTCATAAAATGTCTACTTGTACCATTTTGTTAGATGCTTATAGGCCAAATTTAGTTTACGAAGTTAAAGGACAGTGCCAAAGAATATCTATGAACTCAGGTTTGATCTTAAAATTAAAATTTGAAATATTAGCTTGATTGTGCAGCTACAGAAACTCTAGTTTTAGCTATTTTCATAGTTCAGTGAAGTTGAGCTTTTTTGAGAGCACATATATCCATTATAAGTTGTGCTGAGACAAAGTAGCCTCAGAATATATTCTTGAAAGTTGGACACATCCAATGTTCGTGATGTCCTAGTGATATGCCCCTCACCTTCTGTTATTTTTGCCATATTTATTTGCAGAGGCTTATATTTTGGAAACAACTGAAAGATAATTTGCATAATGATATGCAGTATTGGAAAGATAATGTCAGTGATATGTTTGCATATTTATAGTAGTGTTGCTGGCCAGATATTTACATATGTTTTTGTTCCAATTTCCAAGAAGATCCACAGCAAATGACAAGTATAGAAATCAGCAGTGTCCTCTGTGTTCTGGATTCTTAAGGTCGTTCCAGCCCCCAACAATAACTTCAGTTATTTGAAATACGATTACATTAGCTTGTGCAGTTTTTCCCATCTGTGCTCCCAACAGTCTCTACCATAAACTTACAAAGTCTACTTACAAGGTCAGGGTAACCATTATAGGAAGGTAAAGGGTAATCCTTGTTTTGAATCTACAGACATGTGAAAGACATTGCCAAAGCAAAACATTACATTTGTGCTGAGCCAGGAATAAAATACAGACTTTCCAACATCCTTTTCCTTTCCTTTCAACTTCCGTCCTTTTATCTGAATAGTGCTGTTATAAATGTAATTACACGAACATCACTTAATTATTTTACAGTTAGAAAATTGTGCGTTTTCTGTTACCTTTTACATGATGGTTAAAAAAGGTACAACTTCATCTTTGAAGGCATGAAATAAAAAAATAGGTTAGTCAATTGAACTAACTACCTCTAAACTGTGTTCCATTCACAGTTCTGAATAAGAGCTATATATTTAATTATACACAGACTGTGGCTTTACATCTGTTTTGATCCAATACACTATAATCATATGAAACAGAGAAAACAATATCAGTTAAGATGAAGATATCAGCATAAAATCAATTATAATAAATTTATTCAAATCTGCCTTAAAATATTTCAAGTATTGAATTTCTTTTTCACTTTAAGCTTCTTGAAATAATTTTTTTGGATGGAAAGTTCTGCTCAAAGTTTCTTTCCCCTACATCTGCCCAGACTTTCTGCTTTGTTTGTCCTGAACTGGAAAGAGAAACATCTTTTTCTACCACTTATGTATGAGAATTTTTGGACAAACCTCAAATGTAAATATTTGTGCTTTGAAAGTAACAGACATAAAACCGACACAGTGCTAAATAATTTTGTTGGCCAGATGGCATAGTGGCAGCAATAAAAGCAGCCAAATGGGAGAGCTACATTTAATTCTGGACTTTGCAATATGGGTCTGCTGTTGGTGAGATTGATACTTTTTAGAGGGCATTGACCAGAAAGTGTTCTTGCTAATGCCAGCTGGCTTTATGAAATGCGTGCTGCCTCACCCAATCAAGATCCAAGACTGTCTGCAGCCATGACAATATTGTTGCCCATTATGTTGTTTTGTTTGGAAAAAGCAAAACATCTTGGTGTAGCTAGGAAAGAACAGACGCCTAAAGTCAGACAACAAGAGTACATTGATTTATGTCAGCTGAGGATTTGACCTCTGTAATCTTATTCATTCACATGAAGTAAATGAAGAATAAACAGTGAAAGTAATCCTGAGAGTTGGAAAGTTCAAAGTGGAAATTGCACACATTCATCTATATGGTGTTGTATGAAGAGATGCAAAGCACTTAAAAAGCTCACAAACAGCCTGCCAGTGACATTCATTTAGAGTTGGCTCGGGTGACCACACAACTACACAATTTGCAATGTAGATATAAAGCAAGGTTGAGACTTAAGCCCATTTTCCTGTGTCAGAAAATTTCTGTTACATTCAGAGAGGAAATTGAGGAGTTGTACTTTCCCTGCTGAATCATAAGAATGACCATCTCCTATAAAAATCCCAGCACTGGCTAACAGGGCAATGCATCAGAAACTTCAGGCCAGCCTGACCCTGTGGAAAATGGCCATGCTACTTAGAGAGCATTTCTGGTGGAGAATTTTTATATTTTCATTATGTGATTCTTTTCTAAATGACATGAAACTTTCATTAGGTGATCTTACTTTCTTTCTGAATGACAGTATTGCAAAAACTAGGTTTTAGAATGAAAGATTCTGATATTTTAATTATGTTTTGACTAAATAGTACCAAGTTACTCTTTTTCTTTGACACCTAATTATCCCAAAACCTACTTTTTATGTTCTGCATGACATGGTAGAATGGAAAAATAGAATTACATTAAGTGTCCAAGGCACTTTTTTCTTCTGGTACTTTCCATACTTTGGTACTGGAGAGAAAGAGAGGTGGTTAGGCAAAAACATTACTTGTCTATTTGACACCTCTAAACAGTAGAACAGATGAAGATGTATTTCACCTTGGCACTTTTTTTTAATAACATCTTAATATTTAAACTTCTTTGGAACTGATAAGAAACATCAGAGTGAGTGTCGAATTACAGTCATAACATTAAACACATTCTTAGATGAATATTTGAGAGAGTGCATAATAAGCATGAATTTGGCTGTGTGAAAAGATGATGTGGACTACTTTTAATCATCTTTCAATCACAGTACACTTCTGTGGGCCTGTGGTTTCTTCCTGGAAATCCATCAGTCTGTTTTTTCCTTGTGACCTTGAAAGTTACCCATCTGCTCTGTATCTGTGGAGTAAAAGAACATGAACTCCAGTTTGTGAACTCTTTTCAGAACTTTCTTGAGTCTCAAACAGTGTATTCAGTGTTATAGTTTTAATGGTTTTTCAGTATGAAATGTGAAAAAACAAGCAAACGAGCAAAACTCTCCACATCTTTGGCATGAGTTTTAATTATACAAGGTGGCTGTATAGTTAATTAGCCTTGGAGTATAGTTCTGGACATGGACCTCATCTGTTATTTTGTCTGTAACTACTTTTTTATCAGTTGCCTCTTCAATCACCTCTTTTAAATATATTTCTTCCAACAATCTATTTGTCACAATGAAAGTGCATGTAACGCTGATTAAAATGAAATAATGGAACAAATTATATTTTGATGTTCATTCATACCTCTTTTTTGCCAATAAAATCTATAATGCCTTTTCAAATATCTAATTTCTGAATAAAATTAACCATTTTCCCTTTCAAGGCCTTTTATTTTGAGCCTGTGGAATGTTTATTATTGTAACTTGCATAGCTACAGTGTTCACCAAGAATAGTATTTGTTTCATCTAACTTGAGTGATCTAAAAGTTATGTCGCTAATTTAAATTCCTCAATATTTAGTGAAAAATATTTCTATTCTATTAAATATCTTCCTGGATGGGATACATTTCTGTAGTTCTGTCCTTCCATTTCTTGTAGAGAACTGTAGTTGACTGTCTGAGATTTTATTATTATCTGAGTTTTCATTGTCCAGTTCAAATAAAATGTGTCAACCCTTTAAAAATCACAATGCTTTTAAATTTAAGACATTTAAGTTTACAGAATAATTTGGACAACTTAGATGAATGAACAGTAAACAAACATTGAGGACTACATGATGCATAAAAAGAATATAAAATATTGAATCTATTAAATAATTTTGGAAAACATTTCAGCTGCAGATTTTTGAAAATATGTCATCATCAATACAGTTCTGGTGACCAGAACAGAAGTTCTTAAACCTAGTCACTTACAAACTGAATGAATATCTGTATTTGCATATCTGCCTTATTAGACTTGAAGTTCCTAGTGAAGTATTCATATACATTTAGAATTTGATCCTATTCTTCCAAGAGTTATTGCCAAATTTTCCTAAAGTTTGATGCTGTGACTCTCCCTGTTCATATCGGGCTAGAGTCTTTTCTTCTGAAGAGCTATTAAAAAGAAAATATTCTCAATAATATTAATAATTAACCTTTCTAACAATAACGGCAGATAAAGTCAATCAAAAGGTGAGACTGAAGACCAAAAGAGTTCCACTTTGATTCAATGTATTAATAATTCAGACCTTCATTGATGGTTATTTTTCCCTGTTTATCTAATGAGTTCCTTACAGAATTCTGTGGTTTATTAGCAATATATTAAAAATGTTTTATCTAATCTTAGCAGTGGGAATATTCTTCATTACTTATAAGAAGACATTATTTCTTGTGCATCAGTGCTTTGTTAATACTAAAGCTTGATGTTTTGAAAGCTTCATATACGCTTTAGCTATCTGGATTTGTGATGTCAATGTCATTCTGGCAAAGATCCCTTTGCAGATACAAGCCTGTCTTTGTGCAGAGAAAGAAAACATAGAGAAAGCAATTTTTAGAACTGGCCTTGTCTACATTAGCAAATAGAATAGCACAAGAGGAACTGATCTGTATGGCGTAAACAGTGGGTTCTGAGGCTGATTTTCATACTATATTCATTTTGTGGAGATCTACTGTGGACTAGATCTAGTCTGATCCTGTGAACTGAGCTCCTGTTAGTTCAAGCTATCTAGGCATGCTTTTGGATCATATCCTTCATCTGAACTGGATCCAAAGAGAGTTCAAAATATTTACTTCAAGACAGTTCTTCCAAGGATAGCAAAGTACAATAATTGGTGATGATAAGGAGATTAATTTCTGTAGCTCATACATAATGTGAACTACAATATTAATGTAGATTCACTCAAAATGTTGTACAGAATATGACAATTTATATCTAAATTTTTATCTAAATGCAAATATTCTGTAGTTCTAAAATATTTTTCTTTTTATACATATATATGTATAAATTTATATATATATATGAAATAGAATGGTGTGCCAGAACCTCAAGTGATATATGTACATATATGTGTATTGTTTAATTGGATTAATTGTTTCTATCACATCACACTTTGACCTACTTGGACTACAAACATCTAAAGGATCACCTTTCTATAGCTTGTGAAAAATATGTGTGGACAGTGTTTCCAGTTTCATCCTTTCTCCAAGGGAAGTTTTGCGTAAATGACTTTGGAAATAGGCTTATGAATGCATACCTCCCATTTTAGGGTTTTTTAGTGCCTGATAACTAGGGTAAAGGATTATATTCTTTTTCTTTTTGACATATTAAATTATTTTAATAATGTTCCAAATTCAAGAGAAGCTGCTCAGGATCTCCACTGAAATATCTCGATGATTGAGCTGGTAGGATGGAAATGAGTGGTTTGTTTGTTTGTTTTCAGATAATAATATTTGAGCCAATGAGAAACTTTAATGAAACAGTGTACCAAATAGACAAAGATAAAAATTTCTCATACTTACGCTGAAAGGCAGGAGCTAACAGACATAACAGCCTCTGTGAACTAATATCCCTGGGCTAGTTTTGGGCAGCAAATTCTCTGCTGAAAAACAGAAAGAAACCCAAACAAACCCCTTCAGGAAAGACAGACTGTCCAAATATTTCAAGAAAAGAGAAAGATCTCATCAGAGAAAAGTTTGAAAGTGAAGAATGTTAGCCATTATGAAGGTGTAAGCAGCGACTAGTATAAGATACTGGAATGACACTTAGCTAAATGAAAACTGTTCCAGTGCCTTAGTAATAGACATTGGTCAAACAAAAAAGTATTCAGAGAATTTTAATGAAAATTATTAGAAAGAGTTGGAGTAGATACTGGAATCTAATGCAATGAGTTCAGGAAAAAAATATTACATTCACTGAAGTTGTGTTTAATCTACATAAAAGATTTAAGACAGGCATTTTTTTAAGAAAATAGAAATATGATAAAAATCTCATTTCACATTATAATTGTTCTTGGGAAGACAAAGTGCTACTTCATCCATTTCTTTCCTGTAGTAGAAAAATAAGAGAGCACTTCAGGGTCGTAAATGCTTGGTTCTTATAATTCTCAAACAATAGGATATTGAAGTGATAACAAAAGTATATTTTTATGAGCAGGCAAGAGAGTGTAATAGAATTATTTTGACCATCTCTGCTACAGATTCTCATTTATTGTTGGTTTTTTATGATCATCTTTCAATAGCTACCAAGAAGAGCTCTTGTGAAATGCTAAGAATACTGGCTTCATTTAAAAGTCTTGTAGATCATGTTTAATTTTTCTAAATGAACTTGTGTGTTATATTTTGATATGAGGATTCTGTCACAAAGGAATATTGTACCTTTGAGAAAGGGATGTTCTTCATATTATTGGTGTCTGATGTTATTCACGGAAATAATAAGCATGCCTTTTATTTGTTTACTTGTAACAGAGACAACAGTTATTAGGAATCTACTCAATGAACAGAGTTAGGTGAATGAAAAGGATTTGGGGCTGCTCAGAAGTCATTGTTGTGGTTCAGAAAGGCAAATTTGGACAACAAGCAAGAGAGGATATTTGAGAAAAGTACTTTTTCCTTAAAAGGAAAAATGTATGTCTGAATGTTAGAGTAAAGGTGTCCGTAATGTAGAATGCATAATGAAATATTATCTCTGAATATCAAATCTTAATATGTTGCCTTGGGCTTAAGCAAATAGATATTGGTGGGTTGCTATTTCATATTATCATACAATCATAGAATTATTAAGGTTGGAAAAGACCTCTGANTATTCATACAGAACAAACAAAATACACTACTAGTTCATGACCAGGACCTCACTACTGCAACTAAAATTAATAAAAACTCTACCAAAATGAATGGCAATAATGATGGAGAGTCTTTCTCTTGTGTGTAGAATTCTTCTCTAATAGCTGAGCCAATCACAGTTCATCACAGATGATGCCTGCTACAGAGCTGTAATATCAGAATATTTTTTGTTTTATTCAGCTGCTGTTTAAAATTGCAATTGTTACTACATTTGCTAAATTTTAAAAAAAAAGTTGATTATTCTTATCAGTGTGTTTCTCCTCTTTTTCCATCCTGTTGAAATACTTATCTCAGGTGTTTCAGTCTTCTCATTGAAAAATAATGCCTGTTTAATTTAATTTCCTGCCAAATTTATATCAACCACAATGATAGAAATTTAGAACAGTAGAAATATGTGATTTGAATGGAGGAAAGAGTTGTGTGGGTTGAAAGTATTCATGCAGAATAGCAATTGTTCATTAATATTTTGTTTGTCTTCCAACAAGCTTCTAGCAATTAGGAATGAATAGAAAGAAAAGGATAATGACATGTTTTAGCAAAATTCAAGTGCTAAAGAAACACTGAATTTATGTGATGAGTTGATGTATCTCTTCTGCCTATTTTTCAGATCTATCCTATACATACCTCAGAGTCACTGTGTTAGTCTTACAAGCAGCTTGACATTGATTGACTTTCTGAAGCTAACATAAATTATAATATTATTTAGGTTTGACTCATCACCAGAACTTTTTATGCTTTGGCATGAACTAAAATACAGAAATTCCATTCAAACATAAGGAAAACCTTCTTTACTGTGAGAGTGGCAGAACAGTAGAGCAGTTTGCTCAGAGAGTCTGTGGAGCCTTTATTCCTGAAGATATGAAAAACCCAGCTGATTACAGCCTTGGTCAAAGTGCTCTAGGTTACCCTACTTCAGACAGGAGGATTGGACCAGGTGATCTCCAGTTGCTCTGTTGTCAGCTTAAATCCTACGTAATAGTCCAAGATATCACATGTCATTAAAGTGGGAAGTCTTCTGATTGGAGAGTTACGGAAAAATAAGAACCTTAGTACCCAGTCTTCCAGGGTTTTGGGTAATACCCAAGCTAATGTTGAATGAATTAGTAGAAATATGTAAAACAATAGAGCTTGCTTTAGCTTGGTACTCAGTTTGGGCTAATTTTTTTATGCTTCTCAATATGTTGCCTGGATTGCATTTTATACTTGTTTACAATGTTTTCAAAATCCTGATTCTTTTGAGATGTAGCTGTTGTGACAGCAGGAAAGCCTGATAGAATCATACTATTTTTATCCAAGTGCTAAGTAATTAAGAGAGAACATTGCCAACTTTTCCTTGCTACGCTTTAGTACATCCACTTTTTATCCAGAATCAGTTGTGAGGTAACCAGCTGAGAAAGGGTTGATGGTTGCAACACTAGCTCTCAATTAAATGTAAAAAAGAGTCACTCTTCCATCCCACCATTATAGTCTAAATGCACTAGGATTTGAGTCGACGGTATTTACAAAGTTGATAGCAATTGTTGTACAGAAACCATGAAAGAATATAATCCATAAACAATGTGAAGTATCAAGAAATACAATGCAAAATAGAAATTCTGGGAAATGAAAGGAAAATCCCTCTCATAATGGTGAAAAAGTGTCACAATTAAGCCTCATGCAGCCATATGGATATATTGCTTTTTACCAAGTCTATCCACAGTCTGTCCTTAATGCCATGCTCTGAAGTTATGGTTCTTCATGAATTGAAAGTATAATATGATTTTACTTTCTAGCTTGGATGGGGAAGAGTTAATTAATACAGTCTAAATAAATGCTGTACCATAGAATAAGTTAATAGGGCTCAATTAGCATAGACTGCAAGAGGTATATGTCTTTGGCATTGCAGCGATTTTTGTTTTGCTGGTGGCGGGGAAAGAAAATATCTGGTTTATGAAATACAGTTGAAACAAGGAAGAAACGGTGACTTGCCTTTGGGGTATGATGCAAATGTATCTTTTTCTCTGTGAACTGATCTTCTCCATGATCAGATATAACTAGGAATAATTCCATATGTTATTATCAGAAAATATATCAATTTTCAGAGAGAGAAAATTATCAGATCTATTGCATTTTTACTGTGTGAATCTAGTAAAGACTATCCCTAGTAAGGGACTAATAAAGGCTTAGGGTAGCTGTTTTGCTGGGAAGGACAAATTGAACAGCTAGTGGGCTTATTTGGGTAAAAGCAGCTCTACCACGTTGATTCACAGTGCTGGCAGACAGAGCTGTATTAACATTGTGCACTGAAAATCAATAAAGTTAAACATAACCCTCTCTGCTCCCCTCATGGATATATGCTTTATTTAGTCAGCAGTTGAAAATTTCTCATGTCCATTTTTCTGTGAAATATTACAGATGTAATTTTTATCAATGGAAACACAAAATTAAGGATGTAGTCTGTTTCTCCTTGTTAAAGTGCAGCTTATAACGTTATTTTTGGCACTGCAATAAATGTATGAGGTAACCAGCATTTTACCAATAACTTTTTGAAAATATTAATCCTGGTATTCATCCTCCTTCCCTTCTGTTTGTCTCATTAATATGCAGTTTTCTTTGAAACCTCAAATGTTTTACAGATTACCATCTAAATGAAGGTTAGAGTATATGAAGAAAGTTCTTGTTTATGGAGGGTTTTTTTTGCATTCATGGCAACAGATGCATAAATAACATTTATTACGTATCAACATTCTAGTGCTCATAACTTTCTTGATAGGGATTAAATCTCATTTAACTTAAATGTTCTTGTTAGTAACAATTAAAGGACTACTATGAGTTACATAAACAGTAACATGCATACACATATACAGTTTCTTTCAGAGGCATTTTATAGCAATCCCATACTTTTGTGTTTTCATCAACTTTATCTCTAAGATGTCATAGTTTTCTGGGTGTAAAAATAGGTGCCATAATTAGTCTAGCCTCAATTTACAAAGTATATAAAAACTCAGTATCTTTTATGACAGATAGTTCTGTTATGGCTACTGCTATGTTTGTCTAGATTATACTGTCTAAAGTGTATAGTGTTTTACATGTTAGAAAGGATAACATGCCAGAAAGGAGACAGTAAACCACAGTGTGGATATCCAGTTTTTTTGTTCTTATCCATTAAATTAATCGAATACAGTGTTCCTTAACTATGTAGGTAACAAATATATATTATGATCAAGGTCTATTTCTGTTGATCAGAAAAGCACAGGCCATGATATTATTGCACGAGGCATGATGCATTCAAAATTTGCAATACATTTGCCTGAGAAGATCTGGTTCTCAGAAGTAATGCAATATAGAGGTTAGAATTCTGATGTTTGTACTGGAAGTAGAAGTGTAATAAATGCTGCAGAATAGCAACATGCACATCATTCTTTCAGAAAGGATTTTGTCAGCATTATATCATACTCATTGATATTCTGTGGAATGGACTGAATTGGCTGTACTGAACTGAATACTATGTGTGTTAGTTTTGTGTCAGACAGTTCCTACTCAGTACAGCACTTAAGAAAAAAATGAAGATGAACACCTGGATCTGTTTAAAAGTTCATTATTAATAACTTAGTAAAGACACATTGAAATTCTTTTACTTTAGAGGATAAATAATAATATTCTTAGGGATTTTCAGCCTTAGCTACAAAAACAGCTCAACTTTGCACGTGTCACATGTATTCCTCTCTATATGCCTCCTAGGTAAGACATATATCCTCAAAAGAATATGGGAAAAGGAACAGGATGGTCCTAAAACTTTGATAGTTCTTTCCAAAACTGATTTTAAATAACATTACTACCATTCTTGTGGTAACTGCAGATGTGATAACCAGGTGTTCTATGCTTGTGATCTAGCTGGGACTGATTTCCAAAAAATCAATGGGAAAGGGAACAGAAATTTTTAAATACTTGATAATTACTTTCAGTTTCCATTTTAAGTTGCATTACTCTATTCTTGCAATAACTGTAGATGATGCAAAGTGTTTACGGTGCAGCATGTCTTTGACACAAAGTGACCTCAGGCAGGTGATTATATCTGGAAAAGTAGGTGGAATTGATTCATTACAATCATTGAATAAAACCTTAAAAACCTTTAAGCAGAATCCCTGGGAGAGGGTGGTAATATTTGTCTTTTCAGATTAAATCTTTAATGAGAATTTTCAAAGAGATTATCCCAAAGTGGTCTTTAGAATACTCTGTAAGAAGGACCAACATGTAGGTGTGTGGTAACCACAAACTATAAGCTTTGCATGCCATCCTTGAATTCTGTGTTGCCTCTGCATGTTTCTAAGTGTCATACTCTCTAGTTATCTATGGTCAGAGCTGCAGGTGTGATTTTCCAAAAAGAAACCTGCATAAGGGGCAGGGTCTTCATAATTTAAGGGTAGGTTCCATTGAGCTTAGCTCTGAGTTACACTACATTACTTTTACTACTTCACAGGCAATCTGTACTCAAATGTCCTCAGCATCTTTTAAGCAGTGATTGCTAAACTGCAGTCTGTGGTTCCTTGGGAGTCTGAGAATTATCAGGTTATCATATGGCTATTAGGTCAATAGGGACTTTCAAATGTAGATTTTAATGTTTCCTCTGGAAAGTTTGGTAACAGGCAAACATAGCAGTCTGTGGGAAATTATGGGAATTGCTTCCTTAACTTGCATGTTTTCTCAGCTTGTCACAGTATCTCTAGCAGCTAATTCCTCCACTGAGAGATACTGTGATATTCAGGAATAGCCTATAGGACAAGGTCTAAGTAAATGCAAATTCTGGGAGATTCACAGAGTTTGCATCATTAGTCCAGAACTTGCTAGTAATTGATGTGGAGTTACAGAATATAGGATCTCATTGCATGAAGTTTTGGTCCATCAAAAAGTTCACAGGCTAAGTACAGATCTAAACAATGATTTGTAAAGTTAGTTTTTGTGACATCAGTAAGATTAGTTATGATGTGATAATCTTGAACTCTAGTCCAGATAAATCCTTAAGTGGAAGTTTAGGAGCCGTTTTAATATATCCATTAGATATCATAAAGTATTCAGTAATAGGCAACCTCTTAAA
>VZTL01012169.1:0-21988 GCA_013400535.1 Scopus umbretta
AAAGCTATGAAATGCATGGAGTACTGCACCCAGCTATCTAAAAGGATAAAGCTAGGCCAAGAGCTGTGTGAACCTATGCCTCAGTCTTCTGTATAAAGCTATCTTCTCTTTTATAAGGAAACAAGAACAGATTTAAGAGTAGAAAAAGGAAGTTTCCTCTTTGTGAGGAAGTCCTTAGTTTTAATTTTAGAAATGCTTAAAAATACTTTCCCCATTGGTGGTTTTTCTTTGTTCCAAGTAGAATAACTTTACATTAGAATTAGAGCTGGGCAGATGGTGTTGACTTTTTTGCCTACAAATGTTTGCAAGGGAAATAAAAATATTTCTCTTCAGCTCATGTAACTGAAGCTTGCTGCTACTGTAGTCTGTCTGCTTTCTGCTGTGTATTTTTGGCTTCTGTGATGTGTTGAAACCTCAGGTCATCACTACTTTCTAGTTTTTAAGTCATTAGTCACCTTGATCTCATTACTTTAAAGAGGTAAAATCAAGAGGAAGTTTTCTAAGACCTGTACTGTAGACACTTTCTTAGTACTAGTGACAAAATTATATCAAAATAGGCACTATTTATTTAATTAATTCGTAAACTATTATCTGAATAGAGTACTATTATTTTTAAATAGCAATAGCAAAATGGAAGAAGTTATGTAGTCTGGAATGTCACATATGATGGTGCACTGCGGCTTGGGATTTTTTTGCCTCTTCATTTTCTTCAGAAAAGCACATAATATTTAGCTAATACTTATTGCCCAATATGCAATAAATTACACATCTGTAGGCCTAAAATGGCAGTTTGGGATGTGAGTGTCATCTTCACCTTTCAGTGGTCTCAGCACTGTCATCCGTGCCCGTTTGATTTTCCTCATTGTCCTTTCAGTTCTTTTTGTATGGCTTATTGGCTTCCTCTAATGTGTGCTGGTTTAGCACCTTTGGGGACTACCTGCAGGTTTGATAGGGTCAGGTTATAAAGGGCTTGTTTTGCAGTCTTAGATAGTGTGTTCCTTTGATTCATCTTTGACACAGAGAATTTACTGCTTCTGGCATTGGAAGCGTTTTGTGGAAAAGGTGTTCAAGGTCATTCCAAAGGTTTCTAAATAATATATAAAACACACTTCCCTGTGTTTATTTTTTCTTCTCCTCTGTCTAGAAATAGAGTGTAGATATGTGGCTTTGTTGACAGTCTAATTACATTCTAGCCTGCTAAATCAACAGGAAATAAATCTATAAGCAAAAAAGGCACGTTTTAATTCATACCTTTAATTCAAAATTAATTTTTAAAATTAATCATGACCAGTGTTTCAATTGTTTTGCCCAGACTGTGTAAAATAACAATCAAATTTCCAGTGTCTGCTGGAAAGCTACTGGAGCAGTTATGTGAGTTTCTCAAGTCTCTCAAATGTGGCACAATTTAAAAATGTCAGTGCGTCTTTTATGGTCGATATTTTGGGGTAAAGCCCTTCAAAGCTTTCTGTTAATGGATCAGAACTTTCCCACCTCATCTTCCTGAGTTGTCTCAGTACACGTCTTTGTGCTTCCTGGAATTCAGGAAGGGATACTGCTATAGGAGATAGGTGTGCCCTGTTCAGTGGTAGGTTTATCCCAGGAGATCTTTACTTGTGGGGAAGAAGTCCTCCAATTGTCAGTTCCAGTCAGAATCTTTTTCCTTATCTGTTGAATTTCTGTTGCTTGAGATTAATTGCATAAATAGAAAGAAGAGCTTAAAAATGCATATGTCTGCCACTGTAATTCTAAAAACAGCACTTAAAACATATAGTAAAATATTTGAACATGAAATTATTACATAACTGGGATTATCTTGTTAATTTTGAAACCCAGTTGGCAAGACTGGAAGAGTGGGTATGCTTGTTTAGGAAACTGCAACTTCCATCTAGGCAACATGCTTCAGTTAACATCAACAAAAGATAAGAACTACTCGGGTCGCCTTCCCTTCTCTCAAGCCCCTTCATCTTTTGCAAGACTGGTTTTGTTTTTAAACTCTTTAGACAAGGATTATTTAGCCTACTATTTTTAGAACTTCCAATTTAGTTATTTATTTTCACTTTGTTGTTAATCCTCACATAAGATTCAAAAAAATTGGTAAGCCTGTGAATAATTAAACTCAGCACCTAGCCGTGTAAATGAAGACTGTGAGCTTTTTTTCTTTAAAAGTATTTTTATGATAGATACTCAATTTTATATTGCATGTTTGAGAAGATAACTAATCTCATCCTTGAGAGTAGATGAGGCATCATCAAAGACTATTTACTTTCCAAGGTGTTATGATCTGATTGTTTGCTGTTTATGTGTTAGAGAGGAAGGAGACACATGTTTTCTTATGCTTCTAAGTATCCAACTATAATGAGCAGCCTGTTTTAAATGTATAACTTCTTTAAGTGAATTCAGAAGCCTAAATGCTGGCATTTTGGAATATGCCCAAGTATCTTGCTGAATTCAGGATTAAAGCTGACTGTATAAAGTTGAATTTCTCTGTTGTACAGAGAGAAATGCCTGTGTTTACAAAATTAAACTGCTGTGTGAAGTGATATCATGTACAGAGGAGACTGCTATGCAAAAATATCTGAAAGTGTGACATGACTATGGAGTGGGAGGGAAAGACTGTAGAAATAGTAAGTAGTAGAATCTTAAAATCACATTTGGAAAAATAATTGGAAGAAATAATAGAACAATATGGAAATCATTTGAAGGTGATCATGAGTCAAACCTGGACTCACAAGAACTGAAAAACTTTTTAAACAGGCACATTAAGTTAGTAAGAAAAATATACGCATGTAAAACTGGTATTTTATTTACCATCAGATGCATGTTAAAGGGAAGAGAGGAATATGCAACATCCCTTAAGGCATCATCGTCCCATTTCAAAGAATTTTGTTGCTGCAGGACAGTATAGTGATCCTACAGAGTGATCCACGTATCATGTCAGTGACTTTCTGAACAGGAGTGGGAGGCTGACCCATGAACACAAGTGGCAAGATGCACTGCAGATTTGCGTGTGCTCATATTTTCATAGAAAAGAATTACAGCACTGTGAACTGTGTGAAATGGAAAGCTGAGCAGCAGGACACCTTTTGCTAACAGAAGACCCGATGAGGTAGTGCGGCTTTTGTTAAGTTTTTACTTTTTGAAAGCTTGTATTAACTATAGTTACAGTTTATAGTTTAGCCTGCAGGTAAAGTTATTTGGTCTTTCTAGCTAGCAGTGAGAATGAGTTCACCGTGTTTATCAATCAGAACAATTCTTTGTCAGCCAAGCCTCAACGTCAATTTATTTTCACGCTACCCCTTTTAGTTTTGCAGGAGAAAGTACTTGTATGCAGGGTTTTGCACCTTTACTCTTCTGGAATACTGAAGTGCCTAAATTAGATTAGATGCCTTAGTAACTCCTTGGAGCTGCAAAGAGAGAGGCTGAACTTACCAAACAAGCAAAGAAAAAGCATTTCTTTCCTTCACAATATGCTGTATGACCAATACAAGGTTGCTGAAAAGCAAAGCCGTATACAGTACATTACATTGCGTGGATGCATCGTAGCTTTCGTTCTGCTGACACTCCAGTGACAATTAGATGTAGATGCTAGAAAAATCTCACCATTTAGTGAGAGAAGGACCTGAAACAGTGATACATATGCCTTGACAATTTTATTTTATTATTTAAGATACTAAACACTGTCAGGGATGTATTTTTAAGACTTCAAAAACCTGAAATATTAATTGCAACTTCTATCCTAATGTAGTATGACTCCAAAGTCTATTGCTTTTAAATACCAGCTGCTCAAAATAAGTTATTTGGATAGCAAAGTGATTACTGTTTTCAGTCACCATAAATGTCAACTGTAGGATTAAAGGATTTAAATGGTCATGTTTTTAAACCTAAAGCTTGAGTACTTTAAACTTACCTGTCTGAAGTAATGGAAGGATAGATAGATAAGACCATTTTTGACCTTCCACTACCTATGCCTTATTGATGGGCTGATTTTGACTATTGAGTAGGCAAGTGACTCTCAATAGAACTGAATCAGCCTGTCGTGCAGATTGTTTACAAGAAAGTATGAAATGGTATAGAAGGGACTTTGTGATCTCCCGATGAGCAAATTAATCACCATTCAGTGACACTGAGCACTGTCTCTGAAAAATCTAAGGCAGCTATCAGAATTAGTGTTTTATGTTCCTGACTGCAGTGCAAGATGTCCTGATTGTCATCATGACAGATACTTTTTTTGTTGTGCTAAAACACAGCCACCTGCAGTATCAGCCTGATTTGTGTGGGCAACTTCTGTAAGCAGCATACCATGCCAGTATGTTCTGGATAATTTTCTGGCCTTGAGCTGAGCACGTAACCTTCTGCCAGAGGTGGTTTTCTTTTTTTTTTCCCCCCCTCTGCAATACAGGAATAATAACACTTACCCACCTCACAGGCATGTTGGGAAGATTAATTAGTTTATGTTTGCAAAATGCTTTGAAGATGAAAAGTGCTGTAAGTGCTAAGTAATATTATCATCTTTCATTGCTATACTAGTTACTTCTTAAAGCAACAATAAGAAGTTAATTGGTTTTCAGGTTCCAGGTGATAAGGATCTGTTGACTTTTAAAGTTATTCTATTAGCTACAGAGTGGTGCTAAGAAAAACATTTCACTTTTATTTCATTAGGAGTATATTTAGCTCACGCTCAGTGATACGCGCTCTTGCTCTAAGGTATTCATCTAGTTGAAATTGGCCCCTTGTGGGTCATGGTCTGTAGATGAGCTACAGATCTGGAGACAAAGGGCAATTGTGATTCTCCAGGGAAAAATCAACCTTGGTTATTGGCAGTAGACTGCTTGATCAGGCATTTCTACACAGCCTTGGTCCACAGAGTAAAAACCTTGGTTTTGACTAGTCCAGTTGCAAAATAAGAGAATTAAGTTCTTGATCATAATGATTAAGGATTTATAAGGTGAGCAAGGGGCCTTCACAAGGACTTTCAGCCTCATGGAAAGGAAGATACTGTAGAGGGTCCATAATTTCTCTTACATTTTTCCATAGCTCATACACTGAGAGATGTATGTGCTGTTACAAAAAATAAACTGAGGACTGGCGAGATAAATGGATCACATGCATGGCTATGAAAGACGACTTCGGCATGTTGACATCTGTTGGAGAGAATAAAGCCAGAAGAGTGTGCGGTTAGAGGTGGGGTGATGGGAGGAATGAAAGAGGCTGAAGAGTCCAGTCTGTCCCGTCTATTGATATAGTGCTTAGGGCTGAGTCAGGGCTGTAGGCCAAACTGTGAGTGACTGCTTATTCCATCGCTGGCAAATAAATGTGGAAAGAAAAGCAGAGATGTAAAATAGGAATAATTCCTCAGAAAGTTCCTAGATACTTTCTGAAATTAGTTTGTAAAATGTCATAACTTACTGGCTTGAGAGCCAGTGCTTAGCATTACTGAGCTTATTAAAGCTGAAAGAGGAAATGGCAGAGCCACAGGGAAAGAGGAAATGGCAGAGCCACAGGAACACGTTTGCCTCAAGTTTTGTGTTTCTACCTTTTTGCTTTGCAGTGCCATGAGTATGTCCGAGTCATAAATCCTTCCCTGTCTTCAGCATAGTGGACACTTTACTAGAAAATCTGAATTAAGATAATGCTACACTACATTTATTGTGAGGGTTTACGAACGGAAACCCTTTGGAGGGGGTGAGGGAAGTGTCACTGAGAGAGGGAGTGAAAGAGGTTTTCATTTCTGCGGAAGTCCTTGGGACTGTATTCTCTGGTGTTTCTTGCACTTACCTACAGCAATGGTCTGAGCACCTCATTCTGTCCATGCATTGCAGAGCTGATTCCTATGCATGTGGATACTTGTTTATGAAATCCTACAAATAGAAATGTATGGGCCTACTCTGAAGAGGTGTGTCGGTTTTTTCTTTATACCAGTTCAGAGCCTGTTGAACTAATCAAGTTTTCTACCATGCTGTGAGACATATCCATCTGTGGATCTGTCCACTCACTTGTGGTGGCAGACATGCCTTTCCCTCGTGGAAAGGCAGAAATAGCGGTAGAGTTTTCTCTCCTCCGCATCTGGAGGAACAGCAGTGAGCCTGAGCTCTGTTTTGCGTGCCTCTCTCCATGCTGCCTCCTTCCTCCTCACCTTCTTTCCCCATTTCAAGCTGTATGTCATGCCATTAGCATTGTACTAACCTTAATGTGGCAGTTCATACCTGTCAGATCTATGGTTGTAGGCCTTCTGCAGACTGGATATCCATCATCTCTACATTGCTTACCCGTGGGTCATATTTTCTTCACATCTATCAAATTTAGGCTTTATTTGTATTTTGTAATAAATGGTTGGTGAGATGTTGATGATTTGGTCCCAGGATCCAAAGATTAAGATAGAGGCCTAAAATGTCTATACTATCATTCTGGTCATGATGAAGAGTTTGTGTTCCTTGCTACTCATGGAGTTGTATTTCTTTTTTAAATCCACAGAACCCCTCTTTTTTTTTTTTTTTTTCCCCTTCCCTTGCAGCCCATGATCTGGACAGCTGTGTTAGTTTCTCTTACGTTAGTTTGTATATTATGTAATCGTAGTCATAGAATCAGATTTTTTTGTATAAAATCCCCAAATTTGGAACCGTAATGTTTAAATTACTAATTCATTTACTGGAACATTATTGCTGATGCTGTAGCTTGAAGCTTTGAATTGTGCAATTGTGAAATTATCTTCAGCTGACTTTAATCTTACTCTGCGGTAACTTTAGACGGGCTTGATGAACAGTCCTTTATCCTTATACTGGATTAAGAAGTGCTTCTTATGTTCTAGGCTGTGGATTAGTACTGCGGATCCCCTGCCACCTTCAAGCCTAACAGGGAATAAAACTACGAGTCTCCCATACTGCACAAAAGAGTCTGCATGTTTGAACCGTCATTTGGAAAACCAGTGGCAGGAAGATCCTGTGTTTCACTCACATTGATTCTGCTCTATTTCTTAAAATAAAACTTTCACAGGCTAGCATTTCAATCAATGTCTCCTTGTGATTCTATAGTTCAATGCTAGTAAAAATACATGGCTGGTTTAAATATTAGGTTTGAGATACTTTATTTCCCACAAACTAATAAGTGTGGGGTCTTTTTTTTGTAGGACTCGGGTTTCGAGTCTTAAAGCTCTTCTACCAAGAGTGGCACAGTAAGTGCAGCTCAGAGAACTCGCAATATCTGGTGTTAGCTCTTTCAGAAGTTACTGAGACCATTACTTAGCTCCCCATACGCTCTTGAAAGCCCGTAAGGAATGGGAGAATGGTGTGGTTAATGTTTGCTCAGAATAGCAAGCACTTGAAAATTATATGCACAATTGCTAAGATTTAATATAAATTAATGCTGGTTTTTATTATGTAGTTTACCAGATATATTGGAGAAGCAACTGTCTTTCATATGTATCTAACAGCTCCACTCTAAATCAGATAATGACAAGAAAGGAGGTTAAGATGGACAAGTGAATAGAGCGGAAAGGTCAAGAAAGAGAGATTAAGAGGTGACAAGGAAAAGGGTTGTGATGAGTGAAGAGAAGAACATAGGAATTAAAAACAGGAGGAAAATGTGATACAGTGGATTAGGGTGGTTTAAATTTCACAGATAATTTTCGCAAAAACAAAGGAGAAAATCGTGCTGAAGTAATAACAACAAAATACTATGCCAAATCACAAAGAAAAAATGTCAACATAGGCAAAGCTCATTACTTGTCAGTCTTTACTGCGATTTCTTGCATCCTAGCAAGCAGAACTCTGCAAGTACAGCTTTGAAAAATCCACTTTGGTAAATACGTCGTGAAGTTTGTGTGACAGAATGGATGGTATCACATCTATTACTTGTGTTCTTTTTTGTGTAATTGGATTCTACCCACCTAACATTCTGACTTCTGGAGACAGCATTTGTACTCTTCTTATCAGAGTTTTATAGAGCATCCAAGGCCTCTGTTTTGCTATTTTCTCTATTAAAGTCTTCGTCCTTTCATTTCCAGAAAGTTTGTTATCCTACTGTACATTTACTTCCAGTTCTATGTCCTTCCTCTCAAGACCTTTCCTTACAAAGGACCACCTTTGGAAATGTGCTGCACTGTATTTGCCCCAGTAAATGGAAAAAAAAAAAATATTATTTACAAATAAGTTACATAAGAAAAAGTTACATACGAAACCAGCTAGAATTGACGCTTCAAAGTAGATGATATTTAAGATCCCATAGGATTGTGTGGAATTCTTGCTAAACCAGCCCAGCTCTGCTTTGACCATCTAGGAAGATGACATCTACTCCCTGTTCTCAGTGGTCCTGTGGTGACTAGCTAGTGCCCTGATAAAGGAAGGCACAGTTTTGCTGCCTATTGCTACATACAAAGAAGCTCTGTTTTTCATCTTTGACTTACACATAATTGAACTCTGTAATTTTCAGGAATTAGTAAAGTGAACAGGCCAGGCAATTTGCAGTTAACAGAGCTATTCCATTGTAGTTGTCGTGTGTATAGGTTAGGAAGACAAGGTACTGTTGAATCAGGTCAGTAGTCTTGAGCTCTTGGTTGTACAGAAATGATGAAGCATTTCAAAGGTGTGGTGCAGCTGTGTGCTGGCTTCCTCTACACAAAGTGTTCGGAGGTATTGAGAATAAGCTCCAGGTAAGGAGCTTAAAATAGGAAAAACATGCCCACTATATAGTGTCTAAACACGGATACAAAAGGAAGTAAGTACTTTTACCGTATCAAAATGGCAGAAAACAGCATGGTCCTTGAAGTAACACTTTGACATCAGTACTGTTTATACAATAAGCTTATATGATGTGTTGTACTATGAGGACATGTTTGTATGAAGTAGTCTGCAGACAGAAAGTAAAAGCCTGAGAAAAATACTTTTCCTCATTTGCTTTCTAAATTAATGAGCCTTCTTTTAATTAAAAAAAAATCGGGATTAAGTAGGGAATTGAGGAAATATAAGGGAGAAGATTGGTTCTCTTAAGGACCGTGGTCATCTTTTGCATCTGTATAGCTTTAGTTATTTCACTGTTTTTCTAAACTTAGTGTAAACATTTTTGTCATGTGTTATCACAGAGTGGTTATAGGGAAAATGCACTTGAGTTTTGAATGGCACGAAGGTGTTCTAGGCAGACAGAAGATGACAAGATACAAAGGAAAAATGGATCAGAAAGGGGACTGACAAGTAGTAAAGGATGCAGAGACAGCAGATATGGCATGAAACATAATCAGAAACATAAGCAAGAGCTGAACTAAACAGAAATTTGAGTATGGACTTGGATGGGTTTGGGACCTCTGCCTTTTTGGTACTATGTCTATCTTGTTATGCCAAAACCAAAGTCAGCAAAGGCACTGAAACTATAATTCCTCTGGTTTAAAAGGTAGGGGTGTGGATGTATTTTTATGCTATTCAGATGCTTTGGAACCTTTTCAGATATTTATTTTTTTTTTTCTTTCCCTCTCTTCCAAAATAGCTTATTGTGGCTAAAACCAGACTTGTGGACTTATCAGTGGTTAATGAATAAGGATAGTGCTGATGTCTGGAGATGCTGACAAATTCTCTGTTGGATATTTTTTGTTCGTTCCTTCTGTTTGTTTCTTTCCCCTTTTCATTTTTTAAGAGAATATCTCTGTGTATCTATTTAGTGTAGATCAAACTTAGAGCAAGGACTGACAACTGAAGAACCACGGGGCCTTTTCTTTTGTTCAGTAGTCCTCTTCAAAAACCCATTTCCACAGATAACATTTCCAGCTTGAAGCTTAAGTTAATGTGGATGTCTTTGAATAACTTCCCCAACTTAGGCCAGGGAAACAAATGTGGCACAAGTGCAGCAGGTTTCCATTTAATTCCAGCTGTTAACTTCTGACTTTCTAAAATAATACATTATTTCTGCATACATCAGACTTGCTTATATGCAGTATTTGATGAAAAAAAAAAATTTACATTTCTAGACAACATAACCTGTGTGATTCTGGCAGAGAAATATATACACATGCACTTTCTCCCTCTAAAAAGATATCTATATTAACGTATTTATTAATTATGTTGGTGTACTTTTTTGTATGTATTTAACTAATGTGGTTAAGGAGGTACACCAATCGTACGTGGATCATTGCTTACACAGAAAGTGGTTGCAGCGTAACAGGTAGATGTGTATGGTTACTGTTGGCAAATGCTGTGTTTTTAACAGTGATTGCTGCACAAGCTCCCGAAAGTTATTTTAGAGTTATTAAATTAATGTTGTTCTTGTCTGCACAAATGGAGGGTGTCAGCATTCCTTACACTATCCATAAACTGGTATTCCTAGCCAAGAGAAGTGCAGTATCTAATGGTAAAGTGGTAGTAAACAGCATTATTGTCAGTTTTTAAAACCTAAGTTCATGGGACATCATCCCAAATAGTCCCAAACCCCCGAAGCTGTCTTCAGAACAAGTCTCCTTAAAATGTTGTGTCATTTTTTTTTTCTATTTTACACTTCATACTTTTTTAAAGGAAAGTTAAAAAACAAACAAACAAACCACCAAACCACAAAAAAACCCCACAAAACATTATGCCTGTCTGTTTATTCTGTATCTACATTTTGTTCTCAGGAATTAGTTCATTACAATCGCCAAGTTGTTTTTAAGTCTTTATGAACTGTTGAGGCACTTACTGTCAGTGGGAGAAATTGCAAATGTGTGTATCGTGTAAGAAACTGATGATTAAATCCCTCACATTGAAATCATTCTGGAAAGGTTAATTAGAAACTCTAAGAACACAAGGAGGAGAACATCTTCTCTTCATACTGTTGTGTTTTTTTTTCCCACTGAGCTCCTACAACCTCCTTCTCGATTTTTATTTTTATTTTGTAGTATTGTTCATGATCAGCTAAAACCCCCAACTATTCTGCTGCCTGCTAGGTCTGCATCCCACCTGTGTTCAGCTTCTCCTGGAAGACTTCCTGCTTTCATTGTTTAGGAATCTTAAGATGATGTAAAATTTTTGTATTATGTATGTATGATTTCCTTTGGGATATAAATACCTACACAAATATGTATTTTTTCCATGTCAACTTTTTGGTTTGGGGTTTTTTTGTTGTTGTTTGTTGTTTGGTTTTGGGGTTTGGTTTTTGTTTTTTGGTTTGTTTTTGTTTTTTTTCATTTGTGTAGGCAACTTACACGAGGTACAATCCTCTTAGTAAAGCTCTTAGGAAAGCTTTAATTCAGAAGACGATTTAGCCTGATGTTTCTAAAGCTGTTACAACATTTCTGGGCTATTGCTGTAAAACTTCTCAGTGTAGTGAAAAGCTCTAATATATTGAATGTCATGAGAGCTCAATATACAAACCTGTCCCCCTTTTCTGTTCTGGCCCTGTGACATGCCATTTCGGTTTTCTTACCATTCATAAGAGATGGAAAAAGAAGAAAATATTTTACATGGTGGTAGGCTGTTGTAAACTTAAAGGAAAAATAAAATCCGTTAATAGACGATAGGTGGTATGTTGTGCCTGAGACCGAGTCTCCTAGGAAGTGATCATGGAGGATGCTGTTGTATAATGCCTGAATTAGTTTCTCTTGAAAATAATAGTCTGCTTAAGAGGAAAGGAAAGGTGGGGTGTGTGTGGGGGAACAGTCTCTTCAAATGGATGTGTCTGCACAGATGTCTCCCCGAGTGATTCCCTGAGTGCAAAGAGGCCCTTTTCGCAGTGGGGGGAGCACGGGGCTGCGCGGTGCAGGCTGGCCGAGGAGCTGAGGTTGCGGCGCTCGCCCGCCGCGGCTGGCCTGACTGCGGCTCAGGAGACAGTGCCTGTCTGTCTGCATCTTTCCTCACCTCCAGATCTCAGCCCTGTGGGGTTGCGGGGACCCCAGGCATACCACCTTGTAGCATTCAAGTCAATGGTGGTTTTGTTACTGACTCAAGTAACCTTGTCTTCAGTCAAAAATACCTCTTTCCGTTCCATTTTGCTTCCCAAAGAACCAGAAAGATGCTGCATGTGCAACTGTGCGTAC
Source organism: Scopus umbretta (assembly GCA_013400535.1). NCBI lineage: Eukaryota > Metazoa > Chordata > Aves > Pelecaniformes > Scopidae > Scopus > Scopus umbretta. The sequence goes on from VZTL01012169.1 coordinate 11,987, forward strand.
GCCTTGGCTGCTTCCCATGTGTGTCGGTAGACCTGTATGCGCACACACGTGCACATGGGCTTCCCCTGTATTTGGTTCTGACTTTAGGCAACTGTTTGAAAATACAGCTTCACATAATAATGTACCAAACACATAAAACCAGTGTCCTAGACTGTCACCCTTAGCATATACTTACCGAAATGCAAAATAATAAGCATTTTAGACACTTCACTACTTCCAGCTCTGACCCTATTACCACTGGGCGGTTTGTTTGGCCTGTTTGCTTCTCTTACTAGTTTTGACTCTCACAAACCCTGAAAAGTCACATGGCGTGACAGCTTTAAAAAATGACAAGATGCTATCAGTGTGCATGGTAATCCCCTGTTCTTATACCTTTCACATTGTTTAAACATAGTCATAGATATGCTTACTCCTTTTATATTCATATCCCCAGCTGTATTTTTGTTCAAATATTTATTCACCGCTGCATAATAAATACAGTTTGATTTGAACCTAATTGTAGTAACTGATTTTCATTATTTGTGGAAGTTATTGTCAGAATTCATTTATGGTTCTGACTGCAAATAAACTTACAGTGACAACTTCATATGACCGCAGTAATAAAATAATTAACTGGCTCGCTTAAAACAAGTAAACGGCCAGGGCATTAACTCTTAATATTTCAGGAATTATTTATACTTCTGTATTCACACTTCCGCAATTCTATTACTTTCTGATTGATAGGAGTCTGTTCTTGTTGTATTATAAGCTTTAATTATCTTACATATTTTTATGTTAAATGGCTAATTTTGGAGAAATTAGGATGTCTGACAGATCCAAGAATTGAATGTGTGTTCTGATTTGTTCCCAGAGCTATGAAATAACTGTGGGCTAGGGTGGAAAAGCATTATGGGTATAGGCATGCAAATGAGCTTGCCAAGCATCTATATACCATAAAATGTCTTAAATCTATGGACATAAAAGTAGGATGAAGACACAGCCATTAAAAAGGCAGTCATTTTTGAGTGTCGCATAATTTAGACACTTTAAGTTATTGAAGTGTCACGTTTATTGCACCTAATTTATTAATACAATCATTTGGGATTCACTTATGTCTCTTGCTCTGCCCCAAAACAGAGGCTAAAAGTCTGTAAAATGCACAGACTCTGTTTCAGCAGTAAAAGCCTAAAATGTTTCTCAAAATACAGACACACAGAAAGTAACAACTTTGCTGTAGCCTTTGCAGGTAATGGGTGGCCACGTTCCTGTTGGTTTATATTTGTGTATTGAAGTAGGGCAGAGATCCGGTAAAGACCAAGCGAGTTTGGTTCCCATTTAGCTTTTCCATTGCCACATTAGGTGACATGTGTACAGGGAAAATGTCCTCTAACCAGGACAAAAAAAAAAAAAAAGAAAAAAAAAAGATAATCCTGACAAATACCTTATTACTGCTTTCACACTTTGAAAAATAATTTAAAAATAGTTTGTAATTTATTTTTAATCCTTTCATGTGCTGAATTGGCTTTTCTTAGTTTGCAGGTTCTGTTATGTTTCTTTCCTACCCAGGAGCACTTTTGATGTGTTTAAGCAGTTGACAAAACAGTGCTCAGGTGAAGTATGACTGAAAAGGGGCACCAGCAGAGAGCTGGAGACAAAAGAAACCACTTGATTGTAATACATGCGGAGTTTTGACAAAACACCTTGTGTGAGACAATTATACACATGAAGAGTTTTTACTTTTAGATTCTTGAAAAAAAAAAAAATTCTCACCTTTTGTTATCTTTTTTTTCCCCTAATCAGGACAGAATTTTACCCTAAGGCAGTTAGGAGTTTGTGAACCAGCAACTCGTCGAGGACTGGCATTTTGTGCGGAAATGGGGCTCCCCCACAGAGGTTACTCTATCAGTGCAGGGTCAGATGCTGATACTGAAAATGAAGGAGTGATGTCTCCAGAGCATGCCATGAGACTTTGGGGCAGGGGGGTCAAATCAGGGCGCAGCTCCTGTCTGTCGAGCCGTTCCAACTCAGCCCTCACTCTGACTGATACCGAACATGAAAACAAGTCCGACAGTGAAAATGGTAAGTTCTTGCACATATGCCCATCTATAAATCAATGTTTTATTTGCTATTTTGGTTGACACTTGATAATTTTAAATCATTGAAGGGATGGCCTTGAATTATTTACCTTTTTTTTTTTTTTTCCCCTCCTCTTCCCAGAAAAGTCAACATTCAGTATCAGTCCTAACTAATACAAGCTTTTGTGTGATGCTTTAGCTGTAATTTTGAAAGAGTTTAATCACAAAAAAGATTAGCTCTGTTTTATCCTAGGCCATGTCACCTGTTACTCTTTGGGGAACAGCTAAGTAAGTGGTGATAAAGTTGATCCCCAAGGCCTGCTTGCAATCAAAGGTTTCATTGTAAACTCTTCTTCAAGCCATCTTGGAGAAGTTGCAGGATCTTACAATGGATGAATGAACACAAAGAATAGCTTATTAACAGAGCTCATGTGATTGGAAAACAAATTTGATTGTGCTTTAAACTTCCTAGTTGATGAGAGCAATTGGAATTGTGGTGAAGAGGGACATGTGGCCTTTGATGTGCCTGGGGGACTGGATTACTGTGCAATTAAAATCTGCCAAAAAAAAAATAAAAATCTAAACAGCACTTTGTAGGATGTGGGGTATGACTATTGTATATTAAGGCTTAGTGTTTAAATGAAAAGAGGTTAATACAATTGAATGATTCATTTTTAGAGCTTTTCACATATTTTTTTTCCTCCACTTGAGGTTATGTACAGAATCTAATGTGGTGTAAAATGCTAAATGCACAAATCTTAGAAAACATTTAATCTTTACCTTCTTTTTATTTTCAGAAGACTTTCAGCTATATTAGAATTAAAATGTTTATTCTATTAACTTCATGACTTTCTATATGACAAATTCAAAAAAGGAATAAATAAAAATGAGTAAAAATGAAAATTAGAGTGATGGCTATTGCCTGCATGTCTACATGTCATTTTATTAATTTATTAAACTTGTCTGCTCAGCTGTACAAAAGTCAGAGCAATTTTATTTTTATCCTCTGGCAATAGCTGTAACACTGTGGGAAACAGCAATGTAGGTATGTATGTATGGAAATTCTTTGTTAAAAAAAAAAAAAAGGTAGTTTTGTTTTAAATTACAAGCAATAATGTTTAGTTCTACCTATTTATTATTAACTTCAGTTTGAGAAGATAAAACCCAACCTGTGTTTTGGTATTATTCATGCTTGTTGCCTTTCTTCTGGTGGCTGGTTCTAACTGAAGATGCCTGTGCAAGATGGCTGTCTGAGATGGGATCCTCCTTTTTGTGTTGGACTTAATGCTGCATGGTACATGAGGAGACAGCTCTCAGTGTTTGCAGGTGTCTTGTCTCATGCTTGGAAAATTTGTTTTGAGTCAGAGGCAAGTTTTGAAAGAGGAGAACAGGAATACTTGCCTACCTCCTTTTGGCAGTGGAGTTTCTCTTGGATGATTCGATGTTTCAGCTGTGAAGCAATCTACAACACATTGTTGAGCAGTCCTGTGATTTTCCTTTTGAAAGGTCTATGCTGAAACAGATTCTCCTGAGTCCTTTGTAAAACCCTAGGTTAATGATCTTGAAAATACAGTATCTTGAAACTTGTATATACACGCACACACACAATTTCCTTCGATAGTCATATTTTTACATTACCAAAGAGGTGACTGCTTCAGAATTATAATAGGTTTGGTACACTTTTTTAATAAACTTTATACTTACAATTTTTTAAAAAAGCAAAATGCGTGATTACAATATGCCAAAACTTCCACTGTGAGTTTAGAATTATAATTTTATTCTATTTTTTCATGTGTCGAGAAGACTGTGAATATGTTAGAAAAGACATTATTCTGCACTGGTTAAAATTACGCAAGGAATGTCTGATGTTTGATATAACTTCAAAGAAGAGTTTAGTCATTAAAAAGGATTACAGTTGATTTATTTATTGATAGGGAGGCCAGCAGTCCAACTTAAGAAGGTACTGGGACTGCTGTGAGGCTAATGAAGTTTTGATGGCTTGAGAATCCCCTAGGGTTACGAAACATATATAACTCAGACCATATCATGGGTCGCCATTTCAGTGGAGATGTTACAGAAGTGGTGAAAAGCTTAATCTTCTTTGGTGTTTTTTCTCTGGATTTATGTTTTCACTGGACATGGAGGATTTGGCTGAGAAACGATTTTATACACGTAGTTGGAACTCAGTATGTTAAAATGCTCACAGTAGAATAGAAAATATAATTTAAAGCCAGGGAAGCCATATCGTCCTGGCATGCACAGGTGCTGTAATCAAAGGACCAAACTGCAGGTGTGAGTTTTGTTAATTTATGGCCTGAAGTTAATATCTGTGCCAGTATACTGTTAAAATCTGACAAATCTGGTAAGGCTTTAAAACCAAAGTTAGAGTTACAACGAGTCCTCTGTATTGCATCTCCCTTTGCTGTGTGTGAAAGCTTCCCGACTGAATTTTGGTGGAACTGTTTTACAGGTAGATACGTTTCTATGCAGCATGTTTACCTTTAAGGTCGATAAGGAGCAACAGATTACGATGGGCAAAACACAACACGAGCTTGTACTCTCCTCACCTAAAGGCCTCAGTTCTTGAGTGATCCCACTATTCACCCAGTAAAATTATTCACTGTTTAAATAGTCCATTACCATACCAGACCTTATTGGAGTTAATGCGACTATTCATGATGAGATATCCTACATGTTTATGAACTCAGGATTACATTCAGCCCTTTGTTGAATGTACTTATGGTTTGCTTTCTTGCCAGTTAGGCAAGAAGAGAAGTTTGGCATCAAAACATGATTTCTTTTCCTTCTTTGTAACTGTTGTGTGTGTTTGCTCTTCTGAAATAGTTGTGGATTGCATATCCTTCAGGAAGGCAAAACTTGAGGTTCTGTTGCGTAATTACGGTGAATAAGTGGAAGTAGTTTGTTGAAAATGCTAACTTTTATTTGTCAAGGTCTCAACATTATGTTTCTAAGTTCCTACAAAAACAACCTACATTTGTGAATAATGTTGCCAGGATTAGAAGTTTCTTTAAACAAATAATATTGTACATGACTAAGTTGCAAAATTTTAAATATACTAATAACATGCCATGAATGCCACCAGATTTATTTATTTATTTATTTAAGAAAACATCAGAACTGTTTTCCAAACATAGGGTTTATGGATGTATTGTCACATCAAAGTTTCAGGTTACTGCTCAGTAAATCATCTGAAGAGAAAATTTTTCTTTGAGCTCATTCAAGTTCCATATATGACTCTTGGCATCATATTCTGAGAGATTTGTCATGTCAGCCTCCCTGAAGGAGGACCTGCATCTGTTAATCTGGGCAACCTACCAGTGTCACATACAGTATGATGTATCAATTGGAACACACTGAGCACGCATGTGCTTCCTCAGGTTTTCTTCTCTGTTCTCATTGCAAGTTATTTTATAAATGCTGCATCAAGAAATTGATGTTAGTAATTGTTCTAGGAGCTGTGGCTTTGAAGTACAAGCAACCCATCTTTTACATGCTCGCCAGTAACTTCATATTGTTAAACTGTTCTAAGATTACTAAAGCTTGGCTTTTAAACTTGATAAATATTCCAGCAGAGTATGAGCTAGAAGTTATAGTTAGGCTTCAAATGACCGTTTTGCTTAAAGGGTCAATGTATTTTAAAGGTATCTTAGAATCCACTTATTTATTTAAATCATTTTAAAATCCATTGAACTATAATCCCTGATTTCATGAGACATCAGAAAGCTAATAACCAAAACATGAAAGTTAATTGAGCAAGTTACACCTAAAGTCCAACTCCTTACAGAGCTTGGTAACTTATTTATTGTAAAGCTATATGACCAGTTTTGTGTGCACTTTTTGTGCTGGACTGAAAGTCAGGCTGTGGCAATGACTGTGACTGGAAAGTTACTCATTATAAGACTTAAGCAAGTCCATGTCACCTTCTATCCCTTTGGAAGCAGTATTGACAGTGCTTCTGAAAGAGTTGGGTCCTCCAGATAGATGTGTGCCTGGATAGCTGGCTCTGCCCACAGCCACACAGACTAGCTGGGCATATAGAAAATAGTTCCAATGGCACTAGAATGTGGGGTTTTATTTTCTGATTTAGTGAAAGTCGTGCCCTGATGGGGGTTTGTTAGAAGAAAAAAGGAAGAGGAGTATGAGATCATGGCCTCAGGCAGTTATTCTGAATTGGTTAGATAAATTATTTGAAACTTGAACCCATTTTTCACAGATACAGAAAAGTAGATATGGCTGGTAGAATGTTCACTGCTGAGGATTTCTGTAAAGAGAAGATACCAGTTTATCAGCTGCATGGGCATCTGCTTGCGTCCTCTCCAACTTAGCCAGTTTCTGAAGATAGCATTCTTGTGAACCTAATACTCTCTTGTCCTTCCAGAATGGTGAATTTACTGGCATTCAGATCTCTGAAAACCAAGAAATAAATTGGTAAGATACTTGTCAAGACATTTTAAATCTGTTCTTTCTAACCCAGTACACCTATAACATATACTTGAACTCTGCATTCTTAAATAATGCACATCTTTCAGGAGGTCGTGTTACATGTTTTCACCTGTTTAACATCCTTCTTTATGCTAAGGCAAAACTTGATTTACATGAACTCTGCTGAATAGGAGCTGCTTGGTACCTGCTAGCTAAATGCTGAGCCTACTGATCAAAACCAGCCACATAGCTGATGAATTAATATTCATCTTACTGCCATACCACATTTTACAGCTTCTTCACTCTTTCCCACAGTATTCCATCTAGCAATTATCTACCCCTCATTGAGCATGCCAATATCTCTTAAATCCTGCTTTGCTGCTAAGAAATTTCATGACCAGGAAATCAGTCTGTTTTATTGTTGACAGAAGTCAGCTCTGAAATAATGTTTAATATCTTATCAGGCATACAAATTTTTCTTTGGTTACAGACACATGGAACAGAAATCCATACACAAAAGTAGTCATCCGTGGTTTTCTGCAATATTATCACAAGTTTTCTGTAGTTATGCCAATTTTCAGATTCTGCTCTATTATGGTTGTAGTTCTGTGGATATATTTCAGTAAATCTTCCTAGTGTTCACTGCTAATGCAATTGAAAATCACGTTCATAATTCCTTTGACTAGTGGTAGCCACAGGGGGAACAGCTGGGCTGACCTTTTTCCGGTAACTTTTTGGGATCTCCTGGATTTCAGAGGTTTAAGTGTCACTGACCTTGCTGTTGAGGAAAGGCATGAAATTCCAAAGGGCCATCTTAGTGATGCTTTCATGATGGGAGTCTGGTACAGAACATCAGGCCAGAGGATGAGGCTCTTTGGAAACACTTAACCAAATCTTCTGATGCACAGGAACTGTAGGCTTAACAACAGCTGACAGCAATAAAATTAGAATTGAGGTCTGCAAGGAAAAACAGAACTAAGAAGAAAATTTCGGAGAATTCACTCTTGGCTGCTAAGCTTATAAATGATTCTAATGTTAAGGAGTGGTGAAAGAGGTGTTCAAAGACCAACTGTCATAGCTGGGGATTTCTCTAGAGATCTGAATTTCAAGAAAGAACCATGCAGAAAATAGAAGGAAGGTCAAATTTCTGAGGAGGAGCTTACAAAGATGCTATTGGTGAAGTCCAGGCATACAAATAAAATTGAGACATAATCAGAAAAAAAGTGCAGAGTTGTACAGAAACAGGAATGCTAAGAAAAGGGAAAAGAGGGAGTTGATTTATTACTTAACAGTGAAGGAGGACTGGTAATATATTGCTGATATGTTTTCTTCTGGTTGTTTTTGTTTCAGCATTTGCTACCTGAGTAACTGATCACAGAGCTAACATTTATACTAATAAGCAAAGGATTAGGAGGTTACTGTCCTGCATGTAGAGAGTGTCTACAGCCTCTGGGCTTTTTATGACTCATGTCTGAGAAATCGTTGAGGATGGATATGGTTCTGGAAGGCAAAACCAAACAGGACAAGTTCAGAACGGGCAAAGAGAAGGAGGAGGAACCTGCCTAATCAGTTAGAGAGGAAACATCCTAGGAAAAAATGTAAAAAGTTTATGCTTTATAACAATAAGCATGTGTTTGTACTAAATGAATTTTGTCAAGCTATATTGATTTCCTTCTGTGATAGCGCAAGCCACTCCTTGATAAGGAAAAAGGAGCAGATGCCAACAGTAATAGGTATTTTGATATTAGTAAAGGCTTCTGACGCTGCCTCACTCCTGACATAGAGACACAGGGTCTAGGGTCATTATTGCAAGATAAATGTACAATTTATTGGAAAAACCCGTAAAGAACGATTATCAGTATTTCATGAACTGGCAAGTTGAATTAAATAGTACTCCCGATAGTGTGTCAAGACTTTCATAATGACTTGGATAATGCAAGTAGAACATTGTAACCTGGAAAGAATCACATATGCTTTGTAGGACAGGATGAAAGCTGGAGAAATGATTCCACATTAAAAATGCAGTTCAGTAAATATAAGTACAAAGACCTACATTTAAGTGAGAATAATCAAATTTCCCAAATGTGAGAAAGACAAGTGGCTGAATCACAGTCCTTTAGAAAATCATAGAATAATTCAGCTTGGAAGGGACCTTTTGAGGTCGTGAGGTTTAACCATCTGCTCGGCGCTAGACTAACATTAATTTACAGGAGGTTACTTAAGGCCCTGTTCGCTTGAGTTTTGAAAATCTACAAGAGAGATTCCACATCATCTCTGGGCAACTGTTCTGGTGCTTAACCAACTTCGTTGTGATTCCCCCCCTGCCCCCTTTATATCTAATCAGAGTTTTCCTTGCTGCAGTTGTGACCACTACCTTGGGTAGTGGAAGACCAAAATTAGATTTCCACCTTTTGCCTTTTCCAGGCTCACTCAGCTTCTCCTCAAGTTGCATGCTTCAGCGCTCCAGTCATTGTGGTCAGTCTGCACTGAATTCATTCCACTTTGTTAATGTTGTATGAGTACTGGCAAGCCCCAAACTGAATATTTTACTCTAGATGTGGTCTTCAAATGCTGAATAAAAGGGACTAATCACTTCCCAGGGTATGCTGGCTCCGTTCTTCTGAATGCAGCCCAGTATGTGGTTAGGTCTTATTGTTGAAAGGGCACACTGCTGAACTTGTTGTCCACGTTGACTCCCTGGGTCCTTTACTACAAAGCTATTTTCCAGTGGGCTCCCAGCTAGTACTGTTAGATGAGGTTATTCTGCCTTTGGAATTCATGAGGTTTTTCCAGCCAATTCTTACACCCTGTTGAGATCCCTCTGAAAGGCAATCCTGCCCTGCAGTGTCTTGATCACTCTCTCCAGCTTGGTGTCATCCACAAACTTGCTGAGGGCACATTCCATCCTATTCATTCTCAATATGTTAAATATAGTACAGACGTAAAACAGCATCAGTCCCAATATTAGCCCCTAAGGAATGTGATTAATATTGGCCAACAGTTGGTCTTTGCATTACAAAACACTGTTCATTCAGCCTCTTCATCCAACCAGTTTTCCACAAATTGCTCTTTGTAGCTCACCCATCCAGTCTCTCTGGCTTGGCTACCAGGATACTATGGGAGACCATGTTGAAAGCCTTGCTAAAGTCAAGGAAAACCACATCTGCTGCTCTCCCTTTGTCTGCTGAGATAGCTATCTTTTCATAGAAAAGTGTGTGATTTGCCTTTGGTAAATACATGTTAGCTGTTCTCAATCACTTTATTTTCCTGGAGTCCTGTCCAGGTGTATGAAGGATAACTACAGCAGTATTTGTTCCATAATCTTCCCTGGGAGACTCGAGTGGGGCTGACTGCCTCTACTTCCCCACATACTCCGTGCCCTTCTTGAAGATAACATGACCTTTATCTTCTAAAAAGTCATCAAGAACCTTCCTCCATTGCCATGACTTTTCAAGGAATCACAGAGTGGCTTTTGAGTGGCATCAGTCAGCTCTGCCAGCACCTG
>VZTL01012176.1:13021-37012 GCA_013400535.1 Scopus umbretta
TGACACTCCAGGACATGTGTTAGTAGGCATGGTGGTGTTGGGTTGATGGTTGGACTAGATGATCTCAGAGGTCTTTTCCAACCTTAACAATTCTATGATTCTAATTCTGTGATCTCTTTGAGAGCTGTCCTTTTCTCTCAGACATGGTTTCCTTTTCCACTTCCAGTGGTGCTAGAGGGTCCAGAAATGGGTGCTCTTGCATTATCCAAGATCTTCAAATAGAAGTTTGCTAGTATTAAAAAACCACAAAAGTTGACGTGTTCTTAATGTGCTCTTAGGCAAGGATAGCTAACTTCTAAATGTGACATTCAGATTTTGCTAGGAGATCAGCTATATATCTAAGGCAATAAAGTATCTTAAATGTCCTTTGGCAGGTACATTCTTGCAAGTGTGTTAAAAACTTCACTTTGCTGAGCATCCGGCCGCAGTTGTTTAAGGATAAGTAAAAGAAACAGGGTATGTGACAGTTATCTTTCTCCAAATATATAACCCAGGATTCATTTATAGCTTCTGTGGTCAAAAGGGAGAATAGGTAATCAGAGCACTCCAAAAGATAATTAGATTTCTTTGGAAGAAAGACTTACTGATACATGCAATTCTAGATACAAATTGCAAATTATTGAGCTACTTTTATAAAACAGAATTCCTGCCTGAAATATGATCTTCTTTCTACAAATTCCACATAGACCTGCGAAGATGTGAAAACAGGTAAAAGCCACCATCTTTCACTGTATCAAACTATTTTGTTAGAAGTATTGTTGTATTGATTCTGAGTATTTCAGTTACTGTGCAGGCCTCTGGTGCTTGGACAAAAGCATAGAGTATGCTTTAGCAGTAGAGGTAATCCATGAATACGTGAACAATACATTGTATTTTCTAGAGGAATCTTTATTTCTTAGACTGGCTTTGCCTCAAAGTATGTATCTTGGGCAACTGAAGGATGCCAAGCAGAAGGTACCTGTTTAAAATTCAAAAAATGATCTTCTGACTACCAGAGAAATGTCATGGTTTTCCATAGGCTTTTTTGATAGTGATAAATGGAAGAGTACTATGTTACATGACTTTAAGGTTCACTGCACTTGAATCAGTCTTGGTGTGGCCTTATAATGTAGGGAAGAGTAAAGGCAGTTAGCCTTGTGTATGATGGAGAGCATGTAAGAGACACCAGATTTTCCAGTTTTGGAGAGCCAATTCTTACCCCTCTCAAAACCTACAAGTAGGAGCTATAGAGAGGAAAGACCTTGTGAGAAAAGCAGCTTTCCCCTTCTGTTATTTACGTTTTCTGGCGTGATTCTTCTATTTTAAATCTCAAAGGACTGAACAGGTATAGTATCTACCCCCCCTGTCTGTAAGAAGTGATGGTCAAAGTGAATCTAATAGCTCAGCCTCTATTTTTGCCTTCTCACTGTGCTTCTTGGGCGGGACAAGGAGCATGACTTAATAAAATGCTCGGGGATGCATGTGGCTGCTCTGTCATGAGAGAAGTCGGTAATGGTGTGTGGGTTGTACATAGGTCTTGGTGAATGTTGCTGTTCAGAGATAGAGTGAGCGTGTATGGAGCATGTGCACATCAGAAGCATGAAAACAACATGATCTCATCCTCAAAATAGCCAAGTACAAAAAAATACACGGAAACATGTTTTTGTGGTAGACATGAAACAGTTGGAGATTTAAAATACAGATCTCTATTGTTTTGTATACTTTAACAAACACCGAAAATGGTTTTAGTTTGCGACTGGCTTGAAATTGTGGTGTTATGTCAATAAAAGGCATTGCACTACCTGTGTGAAAAGATGGAGTAGAAATTACTGTAGTGTATGGCTAGTAGTGTAGAACTGTATATTATATTACAAAAAGGCAGCTATTTAATCCTGCTCTTGAGGGAGAAGTGTAGCACCTGTGCTGCTTTATACTTTGGGGCATAAAAGACTTTATTCCATACATTTGCTAGTTTTATTGCTGTTGCAAGAGTGACAAGAATGTGACCAGTATATACATAATTCTCTGCAGATGATATTTACTAAACTTCTGTTTTTTTAACTTTTTAGGTTGTCCGTCAGATGATGTGGCTGATGGATCATATTTTTAAGTATACAAACTTTGGCATTGTGTCTCTAATCCATGGAGACTTCTTTATAAGACAGGTAAATGGATACATGTAATAGTGCTTTGATTTATCCTTATATTTGGAACACTGTGGTGTTACAGGACTTACTCATTACCTCCCGGATGGTTTGCAGGACAAAATAACTATGATGTAATGTGTGTATTTGGGTAGAGCTTTGTTCTGAATCTGCTTTTTTTTCCCAAGCTTATTTTATTATTTGCCTAGACATGAATGTGTACGGAACCCAGTTATGATGGGAGCCTTTTATGAGAGAAGTGTACAGGCAAAATACATGGGCAGTCTTTCTTGTCTCTCTGCTTCTGACTGCCTGTTTCTTGGTTCCTCTCTTCTTTCCTTAGTGACCTTGAAGCTGTGCAATGAGTCTGGTTAGGTCACTCTTCTGACTGCCAAAGTTCCAGATAAGGAAAGGCAGGACCATCCCTTTTGCTGGTGACACCATAGTAGACCAGTTTAAGGTGATGATGCACCTGCATAAATAGTAATTAATTGATTCTTGAGGGTTAATTATTATTTGAGTGTCAGGAAAGAATGCGTGTTCAGCCCAGCATCTCAAATGTTGAGGAGTGAAAACTTCTGATTATTTCTTAAAATGTGCAGGGTTTTTTTTTTTTGTTGTTGTTTGGTAGCTGTTGATCAAACTGCACTCTAAAAGTAGAAATTTAGAAGTATAATGATAAGCATGAACCTGCTGCCGGTTATGTGAACTGTGACATCCAGCATACACATTTCTTTCCTCTCCTTATTTTTATTTGCCTGGACTTAAAACGTATGTGCAGCCAGAGAGAATTAATGTATTTTCACTTTACAGAGAAGGAGAAGCTAATTTACTCAGAATGAAATAAAGAAATACTTAATCACAGCTATACACAGCTAAAGTGAGATTTCTCACTAAGGCTAGAGGCATGGTTAGAAAACCTCAGGCAATATTAGGTAATAAAATAAAGATCTCTAGAGATACAGAACTGTGTACTATGAGAGTATGGAAAGGAACAGGGTTTGACACTTTGTAAAATATAAATCTCCTTCAGTAGTTAAAAATCACAAGATACACATTTTAAGGTACACATGGCTGTCAGCTTGTTAATTGTAATTTCTGAATGTGGTGTTGCAATTCTAGTTACAAACCCGAACCATTACTGAGCTGCAAAAACTAAGGTTTTTCCTCATTTTTGTAAAGTGGCTGAGATACGCAACATCACAAATAAAATGATGTCATCATGAATCTGAATATAAACCAATTGAAAATAAAATGTTTCTTGCCTGTTAATTAGCTTTTGGGTGTAGCAAAAGCACTTAAGGTGAGTGAGTAATGATCCTGTACCTAACTGTAGAAAGGCCCTAATAATATTTGGATGAGCAAACACTTCATTTTTTTTTTTTTCCCTGTAGAAGAATGTAATTTGATTGTGGTACAATACATCCTATTTGTTAAAAATGTGCATTAGCCTCATTTTCATGAGCAGCACCAGTGGCGGTCTTAGGAATGCTTCTGAGATCACTAGAAGTTGATCAGTGTTGTCTTTTCTCCCATTGAAAAGTTTACTGGAAACCAAGACTGTCAGTAACTTGCCATATGAGTGATGCAAAGTGCATGGCATCCTCAAGAGTTTGTTGGCAGTCAGCTGCTACCTGTTCTCTTTCCTCTAAAGGAAAGAACACTGAGCCCATTCACTGTGATGGTGATCAACTGGCCGTGGTCTTCAAGAATTGGTTGTATTAACGAGCTGTTTCTGCTTCTTTATGACTGACTTTCTCTTCTTTCTGGACAGTATGTTAATTGCATTTTATCTTCCAGGACTCTTCAGTATTCCGCTAGTCATGGTTGCTTTTAAACACTCCTCTCTCTCCCATTAGTCCAGTAGATTTTTCCGTATCACAGCAGCTTCTTAAAGCTCACGGTATTTGCTAAACGGCAACTTATCCACCAGTCGTATTCATTAGGTTTATTCAGGTTTTGGAGAGTTCTAGTATCTAGCATGTGAAAAGTTTATTGTTCGCTGCTGGCTTTTTTTAACTACTGTGCTGTCCTGTGGTCTGGTGGGAAAGGACTGTTTTAGCTGAGGAACCTTTATATTGCTCTTTAATTCTATTAATATGAGCAGGCAGAGCTTTTTCCTTCCCTTTCATGAGGTAAGTTGGAAATAATTGCAATTGTGAGATTTCAAAATCTAGGAGAAACGCTTTCACAAAACTTGTCAACCCCACTCTTTCAGTCTTCCCTGCCAAAAAAAAAAACCAACTCAAAACCAAAAACAAAACCCACACACAAAAAAAACCAACCACACCAAAAACACCAAAGAGAGGAAGGTTTGTGGCAGTTTGGTTGACATTTCAGAGAATTAAAATCACCTCTGCTGAGGGAAGCTTGAATTTTGGACTCCTGTGTCTTTTGAGTGATTTGGCAAAGTCACTTGGGAGCACTCAAAAATGATAATCAATATAAATTAATTACTGTGAAAATTTGGGTAGCTTGCTCTTGCTGGATGTGGAAGTTGGAAGAAAAAAGATTGTTGTTGAAGATATTGCAGGTATTTCTGCAGTAACTAAGGACAAATCTTACTGTCTTAGGTGAAAAAGTTGTGCTAATACATCAAAGAGGAGAAATGAATGAGGGTTGGGTGGTGGTTTGTTTTGGTTTGGGTTTGGTTTTGTTTTGCCCTCCTCCCCGTGGCCATTCAGGTTTAATTATCACCTGGCTATATCCTATATGCAGCTAATTATCAAACTAGAAGCTGGTGTCATACAGTAGCTTGTTGGCTAGGGCATCTCATTTTTATTGTTGTAGGCTTTCTTTTTTTTTTTTTTCTTTTCTTTCTTTCATTCACACAAATAAAATCACTTCTACTCAACAGTTTCTCCCAGAGCAAGAAAACCTGCAAACATCACAGCCCACTACTTTCCCCTCCCACCCAACCAATAAGCATTTCCATCCGTGTACTAATTTCAAGTGAGACTAAGCATTAAAGCAGCACAGGCTGGGCAAAAAACTGTGGTTCTGCTGTGGTAACTGAGCTCAAGCCTGGTCTGGAGGTCCAGCTGTGTCTTCTGGTACCTCTGCTATTCTAATATGGGTTGCAGGGAGAGGTGCGTAGCAAATATGTAAGCAAAGATACTGTTTGGCTCGCAGAAATTGCTGATGATATGTGGACCTCCAAATCATAGCTTGACCCCTAGATTGTGTTTGCAGAGTTTGGTTTAGCAAATTCAGCTTGGGAACCAGTAACAACTAGGGAATTCTCTAAATACATCCTCCTGTTATGTGGAGTTCCCATTTACAGTCTGGATGTTGTTCTTGCAGAGAAGTCATCAAATCAGGAGCTTCATCCTCAGTTTCAAGGGCCTTTTTTCAGCCTTTCTGTAAAGTTGCATTAACTCAGCCATGAGTGGGTGGGTACTCTGGGAACATTGTTTTCTATTGTCATAGAGGCTTAGTTGTAGAGAAATCATGGAAATATAATAATTATCTGCCTTAATGTTATCTCTTTTAAGTGTTCATTTTATTTAGGTAATGTTTTATCCTTACAGGGAAGAGCACACCGTGACCAGCAACTTGTGTTACTCAAGGAGCATCTAGAAAAATACTACAGGAGCCGTAATCGGAAGTGGATTGTTTTATTTCCAGAGGGTGGCTTTCTTAGGAAAAGGAGAGAAACAAGCCAGGCATTTGCCAAGAAAAACAATTTGCCATTTCTTAAACATGTCACCCTGCCGAGACTTGGGGCAACACAAGTAATTCTGAAAACGCTTGTAGCGCCGCAAGAAAATGGAACTCCAGCAGGTAGAGATGCTGTGATAAAAGGTAAAGACCACTTCGCTCTTGTGGATAAGAAGCAAATTGAATGTCCAAGATCTGAGTTAAGCAAAACATTTTGTGTTGAAGAGGTCTCTTTAAATGTCAAATACGTCCATAATGCACCATCATATTTAGAGAAATGTTTTCATATTTGCTTTTAGTTCCACTAAGTTTATTTTTTTTTATGTTGAGACACACCAAAAAAGAAAACCTTAGTTTTAATTTTAGTCTACAGTGTGGCTGCGTGAAGGGTCTTGGTACCGCACGATGGGTAGAGCAGAAACTGGAATGAGAAGCAGGGAGTGGGCAAGAAGGTGAGCTGCTCCTTTCAGCACAATTGATGGTTTGCACTGGTTTTTGGTAGTGTGGAACTATAGTAAAAGTATTTCTGGAATGTGCAAAGTGTGCTCAAATTTTTATTCCTGGCTTTAAAAGTGTCTTTGTATCCAGCACTGTATACTTCATTCCTCTTCTTGAACTGTTTTCTGTTGAGTTCAAGTTCTTCCATTTTCTACAGGTTTTTGTGGTTACTATTCCCTTTGTTGCTGGAGTTAACTGATGACTAGATTTGAAGGATTGTTTTGGCTGCCTTACGTTGGAAGAGTTATGAGGGAATAAGAATACTCTTGCAGCATTATTGCTCTGGGATGCCTGGGCTGTAGGGAAGAGTATAGCTGGGATATAAATAATGCCTGTAGTTAGGGGACTTGGTGCTTTTAGTCTCTCAATTTTTAAAATTAACTTCTTGGCACGTTCAGAGAGTGGGGTTAGATCTTACTTAACCTAGTTGTGGATTTCTGTTGCTTATTATAGAAACAATGGATCGGGGACGGGGAGGGGTTGTGGTGGTTTCTTCTTGATGGGTGGTGCTGGTATTTCCATAGCCAAATTACTATAATTGTTTAGCAGTTTGAACCAAAGATCCATCCTAATGAAGCCACATATGCAGATGACTGGGTTTTTTCTGTGCCAAAGTTCAAACTTCAAGGTTAGTAGGAAGCCTCATACAGAAATTGCTTCCAGACTTTTAGTTTTTAAGTTAGTCTTGCCAACATAGGAAATGAATGGAGATGATGTTCTTGCAGGAGTGGAAGGAAGATTTTTAAATGAACTGAAAATCAAGCTGTGGAATGCATCAGAATACTTCCTTTCAGGCTACGTTCAGAAAAGAAAGGCTGTAGAAAGCGCTTATTGTCTTAGAAGATTTTAGGTTTAAAAGAGAAACAGCATACCCTAGTCCTTGTTAAAAGTTTGGGGTTTTTTTAAGGAGAAAAGTTTGGCCTGTTCCTATTCTGTTTATTCCCATCTCAAAGACAAAAAGGTATGAAAAGTAAGAAGTTCCCCAAATGTCAGTTACAGGCCTTCTAGTTCTGGAAGAGGACCAAAAGCACTTGTCAAACACCAATTTTATATTTTCATACTCTTAGATTGCTATCAACTTAGCTGAACATCAAACCTGGCTCTTTTTTTTTTTTTTCCATGATTCAGACTCTGGAGAAATGAATATTTGATGGTAGTTGGCCTCATTGGGTACTAAAATAAAGGAATTGTCTGAGAAATACAGTGGAACTACATCTGTCCATCCTACTCAAAAGACAGAAGGAAAGATAAGTGGGCAAAAATAGGAAAGAAATGTGTGGGGTTAGCTATCATTCTTTCAGAGTAATAGACATGAAAACATAATAAAAGGGGATGAAAAAGAGAAGTGAAAGTAAATTTTATGTGCTAGGAAAGAGTAATATTTGATACACAAGAAGCTGAGGTATTTTAAGTCCTCTCTTCTCTTAAGCTTATGAAAATGTTTCTAGCGTGGTAAAACTTCCCTTTCAGAGATGTGCAGAAGGTTAATTCTTGATCTATATCTTGTATAAAAGACTATTCTTCAAATCTTCTGCCTTCCAAATGCTTTTGCTGTACTCTTGCCACTTCAGAAAACTTTTGAGAATATTTTTGTTCAGTTAAATGAAATATAATTGTATAAACTGGTAAGGTTATATTATGAAGTTGGAAGCCTAACAAATTAGTGATCATCTTTACTTTCTAGCTCTTTCCCTTTTTTTAACCATGTGAAAAAACCTGGATTAGTGGAATCAAACTTGCCTGTATTCTCTTTGGGTCACCATCATTGAGTTGTGGGTGCTAGAACTAGATGTAGTATGTACAGTAGAGGTTTGGCCAGTGTCTTGCATAGAGAGTGCATATAAACTTCTTGCACATTATTACTGTACTGCTTTGCTTGGGAAGTGGCTTGTGTGTCAGTAGCATCGCACCTGAACTTCGTGGGTCACTGAAAACATTTTTCCTCTGCACCACTTGTTCATGTGCTCTATACTGTCTTATTTAGCAATGTTCCTGGTGTCCTGGGTTACCCAATTATTCAGCTTGCTATAATAAGCTTCCTTCTCCATTATTTATCATTCTCTCAATCTTCTTGTTACCACCAAGCTTTACTGATAATGATGGGGTTCACCTCCCTCCCCCACCTGATTTTAGTTAAATTGGTTTCTAGTTTGAGTAACTCATGCTCATCAAATGTTATGTCCCCTTCCTGTTGAGTTTCCTTGGTAGCTATGGTATGATGAGTCATGATACACAGTTGTGGTGTTCTTGAGTGCTGTCATTTTATTAGTACTTAATTCATTTAGAATTATCCTTGTAGCTTTTATACCATTGTAGATTTTACAGCATTCTATTCTCAACTGGAATGGTGTATAATACTGGGTGAAAGAAGACAGACAGAAGAAAGGCAACTATAGCAGCAAATGGTTTATTCTTGAATCACTGCTAGGCTGAACCCTAATTTGGTACAAACCAAGTTGCATACAGTTGTTTCATCATGTCACCCCCCTGCTTCTCAGCCCGCTAGCTTGCTTTTGTACATGAAATGTCACTGGAATTACAACCTACAAATAGTAATTCAAGAATTGTGCAACAGCTAAACACCACATCATCTATCCTTCTTCTACAAGGTCTCTAACTGATTTCTGTCATCCCTTTGGTAGAGGTGGGTTTCTTTTGAGAAGTATGAGGTTCAATAGCCTTCCCAAAATTTTATTAGCCTTAATTATGATATTAGTATTCTTAATATCCAATCCCCTTTCCCTGCCTGAAGCCATAGCTATGACTCATGTTCCTGTTNTACTAGTTATGAATTCCCCACAGTTTATTACCTGATTCTTCCTCTGTAAAGTGACAGGAAGAACAAATGTTCCTGAGCTAGACAATCAATACTATTATTCTTGTACTTAAACTGATTGGTTCTTTATTGGTTGCTTTTCCAAGGCAAGCAACCTCCGTTTTCTTAATTTCGTCCTCCTAACAGTTTTCCAAGCCTTCTTTCATATTTTAAGTCCCAAGTACTAGCCTTCATTGGGGTGAAATTTAACTTATTGCTGGTTAATACTAAATTAAATTACTAAAACAGTTGTTGCTTTTTGCTGCTTTTTTCTTTGTTGTTCAATTCTAATGAAATTGTACAATTTTATTCCAAAATAAATAGAAGGATGGAAAAACATACAAGAAAGGTAGTACTATCACTTGATGACTTGAGTGCTTTTGAAGCTAGTAAGTACAGACAATGTAGTTAAGTGGTGTCTGTACCTGAAGAGATGGTGTAAGTTAATTCTGGTGTCTGATGAAAGGATCCCTCTGGGCAAATGTGCTGCGCCTCCCAAACGGAGCGCTGCCGCCAGCACTTGTGTTCCAGGAGAAGGTTTTAGTGCAAAGTAGAAACATGGGCAGCGTAAAAATACTTGATGCATAGCCATCATCACCTTAACCCTGTAGAATATTTTATGGTTTTGGTTTGTTTGTTCATTTAATTTTTTTAATCGAATGCTTAGTCTCTCACGTGGTTGCAGGTGCAATGTTTGTTCAGTTAATAAGAACTGATCTTGTGAGTTTTAGAACTAGCAAAATGTTTTAAGTGCTGAACAGCTGGCAATTCAAAGGAGTTTGGAGCAATTGTTCACTGAAGATATGTGTTCCAGAGCTTATTTTTGATCAACCTGGCTCTAGTATGTTTTTTTTTAATTCTGCTTTATTTTACCATGCAGCAATTTTTTGTCTGATAAGAGGTTACTATGAGCTTGGTTAGAGCCATATTGAAATTTTATCTCACTGTTTTCAAACGCAGCACAGTACATTCAGTTCTGGTGCTTTTTCTCAGAGAAATTCAATTTTCCCTTCTGCTGGACACTGGACCTCATAATTGATATTTTTTTAATCAAACTTTTTGATTCACTGTTATATGAGGAATGCGTCTTGAATAATGTGTGGGAAGGCTTCTTTTTTATCCTGGAAAAGGGGCTTCTTGTTTTGTACCAGGTGATTTGTTACAGAGAGATCTTGGGATAATGAGTAAGATGTTCAGTCTGAGAGCTAATCTTTGGGAAAAGAGTTAATTTTAAGGTCAGTGGTCCAGTTGATCACAAGAGGACAAGTAGAGGACAAGCGGCAAGTTACAAGAATGCATTGCCATGCAGGGGAGACAACAGCCTCTTCTGGCTGCGTTTAGTGATGTAAGTGTTCAGGAAACCACACCTGAATACTAGTGAATGCTAGTAACTATTTTCTTTTTCAAGTGGAAGCTGCAGTCCTCAGGTTCATGCCTGGCTGGTGCATTCTTTCCCACTCTGGATGCAACCCAGCAGTATCGCACCATCCAGAGCTTGGCTGGAGGTGAGGTTTCTTGCTGAAACCTGTCTTTGTAATTTGCTCTTTCTCAGTGGTAAATGCTGATGGTCTGCTGGCAGGTTTGCAGAGTCCTGTGCATAGTCAAATCCGGCTTTTAGCGTTGCTTGAGAGTAACCCCAGGGAGGATATAGAGGGGATGAAGAGAAGCTCTGAACCCTGCTAAATTTGTGGTTGTAGACAGTCAAGTACCTGCTGTGTGAGGAGCATATAGGATGACGGAGCACTGAATGTCTTGAAGACGGTGATGGTAAGTTGCTTCATAACTAAATATGAAGCAACTTATTCTCACTGAATCCACAGCTAGAACAAAAATACACAAAAAAAATTGTTGTGAAGATTTGCCTCTGCTGGTGATTTAAAAAACAAATGAAAAAACCAACAAAACCAAGAAGTTAGGATGTTGTTTAAATTTTATTTTGATTATTTGTGTGTGTGTGTCTAGTCCAGAAAGCTAGTTACATGTGAATGTTCAGTCTTATCTTAGCACTTATAAGGCAAGTATGTACCATTTATACTAAGGTACATTATTACTACGTGGTTTGGATGCAACTGTGTAGGACGGATGCCTGGAGGCCTGTTTTGGACATTTATGTACTATTTAAAAAAAATCAGACTGCTAACAATTTGAGGCAATTTGAGAAATCAAAATCCTCCACCTGTGCTGAAAGTGGTAAGCAGACTGATACCACAGAAGACAAACTAGTCCTTGGAGAGATCAGCTTAAATTTGGCCTCTGCAGCAGTTTCTTCTGCTGAAGTCTCTGGCAGCCAAGCTGCTCAATCTTTCAGCAGGTACTAGGAAAGAAGGGTGAGGGTGTCTTTTAGTGGTAGGTAGAAAGTTCAAAAGGGTTTGGATGTCAGAAATGTCTGTGGCTGGGTTGGCCAAGCCAAACTTGGCAAGAGGGGTTCTTGAACAGGTACATGCAACTCCCTCTTTTTCAGCTACAAAAGCCAGACCTGAGATTCACACCGTATTATAACTAATGCAGCAGTCTTTCTGTTCTGAGTTCTGAGTGAATGTGCTCCATTTAAAAAGTAATAGGGTTTACTCTTGTTCAAAGCTCTGCTTAGGCTTGAAAGCAGCATCCTTGGGTATACTGAGGTCCTACCTCTTTGTTTTATGTGCAGTTGTCTGTTTCTTTTTCAGTTTCAGGATCTGTTAGAGCTTTGTGGCTTTAAAATAAATATGCTCATAAGCAGGGCACAACATAGTATAACCCCCCAAGAAGGACAGGAAGATTTATTTCAAAATTAGTTTTCTGAAATCCTTAATGAATTTGGGTTTTTGGGCAGTGTGAGATCTTGGATGATTATGTAAGGTTTATTTTAAACCAGAGCATGCAGATATATGCCTGCAACTGTGATTTGATAGCACGTCTTGGTAATTGCATGTGGAGGTAGCTGCACTAAGACCTGCTTGCTCTAAAGGAGGGTCTATAGAGGCTGATGTTACCTTCAGAATTTGGGGGGGTGGGGGGCGATTGGTGGTTTGGTGGGTTTGTGGGGTGTTTTTCTTTCTAATGTGGGGTTCCTGGTGGGCTGTCAGAGGCAGGTTTTTCTTCCCACCCTGCCCTGGAAGGGGCTGGAGGTGCGTTTAGAGCTGGCCTGAGGAACCCATGCAGCAGCTCTGCTCTACAATAGCAGAAGGTAGGAAATCAACACAGGAGAGGACTGCAGGAGTCTTCCCGTAATGAAGCTTGAACCATTATCCACTGAAAGAACAGTTTGAAATACTAGCTAAATATTTAATAAATGGTTTTAAAACATTTTACTGTAAATAATAAGATAATGTGCCCATATTCATCTGGCACTTTTTAATTGCAATTAATGATCTTTGTTGCTTACTCACTTAGACAATTTACTTGTCTGTATCCATTCTTACTTTACATCTGGGAAAAATAATGAATTGAATGGCTTTGTTCCGAAATCCATTTTTAAATGAATACTTCTGTGGATTTACTATTAATTTCATATTGGCTTTTCTCTAATACATTGGTACTTTTAAAATGAAGGACTTTGTAGTTAGTATTTGTCTTAAGAGAGACTTGACAAGTACTCTGTCATGATGCTGGCAAGCCTGGAGCCTCTAATGGGACCTTGTGTTCTCATTTCATCTGTCTGTCAGGGGTTTAGAATACTGTATTTCCAGAAGGTGACACTGGATGTTTCAGCTTGACCTGTGTAGCTTGCTCTTGGTCAAATTGTGCAACAGCACATTGCATGCTGCTAATAATTCAGAACCTAAATATTAGGAAATACTGTCTAGCCTTATTCAGGTGGTATATTTGCATTTGTGACAAAGCGATACAACTCCATTGTTGAGTAGACACCATGAAAACATTAGCTGCTTGTTAAAGTAATTGATAGATATATGTGATAGCATTGCTGTAACTGTCTTCTTACACTTAATTAAATTAAATGCAAATTAAATTAAATGCAGGTAGAAATTCACGAGTCAGTCCTTGCACGTACATGCTAGTTGGTGTTAATAACTCTGTGGCTTTTAGAGTGCTCCTCGGACTGTGTGTTGCAGATTTCTTTGTGTGTGTGGTAGCTCTTCTGTAAAACTTGAGTGGCGATTCTGGGCAAGACCAAACATTTGTCTAGCCCAACATCTTGTTCATGACTCCAAGAGGGTATCAGAGGAAGAGTGTGAACACAGCAAATGTGTCATACTTCTCCCACATACCCTCCTAGCTTCTGACTGTTTCCAGTGTGGTAGGTTTCCCAAGCCAGATGGGGGTTTCTCCCTGTTAAGTTAACCCTCTAGTGGATTTCTTCCATGTAGTTGTCCAGTTTCCTCTTCAACCCAACTCTCGGCATCCTTGACATCCTTTTGCAAGGGGTTCTCCATGGTTTTATTCGCCTTTGCATGAAGAATCATTTCTCTATATTTGCTTTGAAAACTTTTCCTCTTGGCTTTGTATGGAATACATCTAATCTTGTGTTGAGAAAGATGGTGAACAGCCTACCCATGTGCACATTCTTCATGCCAACAGTGTTTTTGTCAACCTCTATTATATTTCTTTCACAACAGTCTCAGCTGCAGGCTTGAAGAATCTTGTACTTTGTACTAAGACCTAACACCTCTTACATGCTTCTGCCAACAAGCGGCTGTTTTTAATAGTCACCTGTTTAAATGCTTTAAGATATTGCTGGGTATGATGTAAGCATATTTCTATACTAGTGTATTAAGCATTACGTATATTACTAGACTAGCCCGAACATAATGTGACCTCAGATACAAGGCAGGTCCGGTTCCCACAGAATAGATATAAAATTGACAAGCTAAACTCAAAGTGTCATCTTGAAAATGTGCCCCTCTTTCCTGGTGTGCTTTCCAGATCTGTTGGTCTCCCTCTTTGCAAACCTGTGAATTGAAGACATGTCAGAGAGAGGTCATGGCTAGGCTGATATCTGACCTTGACTATTGCTGGTCGTACCGTATGTTCAGATTTAAATTTGACTCTCCTGAATAATCTTCATAGCAAATGTTTTTACCTCCTTTGATCCTTTTTTCAGTGTCTAAATAAGCTGAGGAACATGTACTGGTATTAGCCTTTCTGGGGCCTTGTGGTTGCAATCTCCTCTCCGTGACAAAAACTGATCATCTTCTATTCATTGCTTTCTTGTCTTTAATACACAAAGTGGTGTATTTCCTCTTTATCCCGTAACTCAGATTTTTAAGAACCTTTGAGGGATTTTTTTTTTTAAAATGTCTTTGAAAATCCGACTGTGTTGCCTGACATAAATCCTTTCCCGCTTGCCCTAAACCAGTAGTGAGGCTAGTTGTCCAAAGGGATCTGCATGGCTGTTGCTTCATCAGTGATCTGCAACTGCAAGCTCTTACAAAGGTCTAGTTCTAAATGTGCTTCAAGTGCAGACCAAGAAAGTGGGATTTTTATTTTTTTAAGTTTTCCTTTTGGTGAATGGGGCAAAACACCTAACATTTGAGCCAACATGTTATGTGATTACACTCGTATTGAGTGAGTAAACTTGCTCTATTCTGTGAACTATAATATGTAAGAACAACAGAAATAACGGTGAAAGTAACATTTTGGTCTAGCTGAAGTTTGTAAAAGTGTTTCTGTGCTCTATAATGAAATCTGGATTTGATTTTTGGCTGTCTTACTTTATTTGTGCCTTATACCTCATGAAGTAATATAAAAATGGAATAACTGTCAAATGAGTGACACATACTTTCTGATTGCTTTTAATATCACGTTTCTTTTTGTTCCTAGAGAGCAAATCAAAAGGCCTCCAGTGGGTGATAGATACAACCATTGCGTATCCCAAAGGTGAACCTATAGACATCCAAACTTGGATTCTTGGCTACCGACAACCAACAGTTACACATGTACATTACAGGTAGGAAATAAACTTTCTACTCTTACATTGAACTAAAATAATTAAAACCCAAGTGTTCACAAATTAGTAACATCATGTTTCAGTATATGGAAAATCAGTAGCAATGGCTTTTTTATGTGTGTCTCACACAGGTGGGCAACTCGGATTACCTAAACACAACACAGTTTTCTCTTGAAAAATTCTGTGACTGTTCCATACCTTAGCACATTTAAGTTTTTGACTAATGGCCTGTGGCTGAATATAGTTACGGGGAATATATTTGATGGCTAGGTCATCTTTTCCACTTTAATGTTAAGGTGCTGGTAAACCCAACTTGATTTTTTTTTTTTCTTTAAATAATGACAACAAATTAAAAATCACTGTGTTATTAAATATCAAGTTTCCTGAGGTTATTATGTATTGTGTTTAACTTTCTGACAAAGAAATGTCAGATTTTTCACTCAAAGCATACCCTTAATAACTGAGCACAGCAATGCTCTGGAAGTAGTAGCAAATCTCATTGACACCTTAGGATAGGATATTATTAAAACTTTTCTCCTCAGCGATTCTTTGTCTCAAGACCTAAACTAACAGAGAGAGAAGTTGCCATTAACTGCAAACCAAAAGCAAAATGCAAGTCTGAAATCTCAGAAATATTTTACCACTCTTCATACACCAAATAAGTTGATCACATTTTACCCAAAAATTGCATTATTTTGTCTTAAATCCTTTTTGCTGATTTGGGGAGCTTTTAGACTTTTACAGTAAGCTTTCAGATACCCTTGTGTAGATCCCCCTGGGTGGCATTTTAACTGGGATTGACCTTCTCCAGCATCACTGCTGTGTCAGTGTTGTGTGATGCAGAGTACAGGCTGCTCACTGGAGCTCCTTTCCACAGCCATGTTTAAATCTGGCCCTGCTTTTTATAGGAATCTGCCTTCAAGTTTTTCCAAAGGTGAACATACTTACACCCTAATTTATGTAAGATATCGTAATATCTATTGTGCTTTATTCAGGTCACCTTAGTACTCTCTCAGATCTCTGGGATAATTGCAAGTTGAATGTATTTAGAATTTTACTGAAGAGTATTTCCAAAAATACTTGCTTTAAAAAAGAGAGAAAGTTATCTTAAGTTGAATTAACTTCCTGCTTCTAAATGTGTATATTCAAAACCTATTTTTGAGTGCAAGCATAAAGATGATGTAACCTTCCTTGCATTGAACTTGAATGTTACAGTTCTTGTAATACTAAAATTCTAAGGAAGAACATTAGGGATTTTTTTATTGTTGGGTGTAGGTTTGTTATTTTCTTCCAGAGAGTCTAAATCACTGGTTTAGACAGGGGCAAGCCTCTCCATTTGATTTTTTTTTTTTTTTTTTCCCCTTAATAACCTCTAGTTGTTATGGCTGACACTGTAAAAAAACATTTGAACTATGCCGCAAATGGAAACTAATGCAGCAGCATGTCCCTGAAGGCTGAGAGCTGGATGCAATACCTCTGAAATAAAAACTGAGTGTCTTGGTTTTAACTGGAGCTTTGGCTAACTTTCCAGTCCTGGTAATTCTTAAATTGGCTCCTCAAGTTTAGGCACGTCTCCTCTGGAGTGTGAGGGCTTTGGTTGGATGCAGGGTAGCAATTCTTGGTGATGCATTTAACAAAGTACCCTGGCTCTGACAGCAGTCGGTAGCGGGGAAGGCAGCCCGCATGCCATCCCTCTGCGCGTAAACACGCGGTGGCTGTAACGTGTTCTGAGCAGGCATCGCATCTGAATCGCTCTTTTAGTAGGTGCTGATGGACCTGGCCCTCATGAACTTGTCTAATACCATTTTTAACCTGCTTATACTTAGACTTCTACAATTTCCCATGACACAACACGTAACTGCTCTTGAGAGTGGCAGCCAGGACCGCTTCCTTTTTGCTTGTGTTGAGTTCTCCACCTGGTGCCTTCAGTGGGCACACCTGTTTCCCATGTCCTGCCAGTAGTGGATCAATCATTCCTCAGTGAGGCTCTCCATGGCCCATGATTTTACAGAGCTTTCTCACATCCTGCCTTAGCTGTCCCTGTCCCACTCCCAGCCCGATGAATCTTCGTCTATTTGGTGTCTCCTTACACAAAGGCCTTTCCCTGATTATCTTGTTACTTTTGTCTGTGCTGTTTCTGCCTCTGCTATAACTAGCTTGTGAGTTGACTGACATGGTGAATTCTGCACAGTGATTTATTTCAGGATCACTTACCAGTGTAATAACAGCTGATCTGAGAGGCTGTGGCACTGTATGCTTAGCTCCTGGTGCTTTTTCCTTCCCCAGTGTTCATCGTCTTGCATTTACTGATATTTAACTTAATCTGCAACTATCGTCAGGTCCTTCTGCAACTCTTCTCTTCGACTATCCTGAATAATGCTATACAAAAAAACTCATACCACTTTTGTGTCCTTTTTTGCAGATTTAGTGTATCACCTAGCTATAGTATGCTAAGACCTTTTAATGTATCTGGAATTAGAGCTGTAGTTTGGAATGAATACGGTAAATTTTCACCTTCAGTGGTTTTGACAATAAAATTTATTTTTAGGTAATTTTGTGTGGCTTTAAAAATACTTTTCTGCTTTATGTAAAGGATATATTTATCCATGGCAGGATTAGCAGAGAGCAACTGAACAGCGTATGTACACGAATTTACTCATGTTGCATCATCCTTTTCTATTGCTTGTACAGAAATTTTCTTGTTGGACTCCCTTCAGGACATTACAGCAACTGATCCCCCCCATCCCTGGCCCCAGATCACCTGACTTCACTCATTAGGGTTTTTTTAGCAGAATGCTGTAATGTGATGGGCACCTTCAGGGTTTTGACAACTTTAAATCATGTATTGATGATTTGAACAGAGTTGTTGGTACCACTAAGAACCTGTGAAGATGGAGTATGTGCCTGGGAAACTGGGGGCAGCAGACAGGGAAGAGTAGGGAACAACCATTCTTTCCCAGAGAGTTTCTGGTGTTAAAAAAAACACCTTACAGCTCTGCTATCACTTTGTTCAGCCTTCTCTAGGATTGGGAAGCCAGATAATTGAAACCCAGTGGGCTGACATCAATTTCTTAGAGCTTATTTTTGAAATTATGGGTATGGTCAGTGGAAAACTCTCTCAGGAAATTTGCATGTGTGCCTCCCAGGTAGCATCCTCACTTGTCCGAAAATACAGTGATGTGTTGAGCCTTTTTCTGTGCAGATCTTAATCAGGAGCAGTTCTAGAAAAACACCAAAACCCTTTATGCTGGTTAAACAGTGCACGCTACAAACAGCTGTACTTTGTGACCAGCTAGCTGGTCCTTGCTGTGTCAACCTCCTTCCTCTTATGCCTGGCACTTCCATTTGGAAATGCAGAGGTACCTTTTAATGTGCTGAAAAGTGTCCTGGGAGGTTTCTCTGCAGTGTTGCTTCCTAAGAGCTGGTCGAGCCACCGGGCAGAGGATGATACACCAGACCTGTGTAGCTGTACGGCTTGACCGGGAAACCTAAACTACTTCTTTAAATTCATCTTCCATGTGGAGACCAAAACATTGCTGTAACAGAGCCAGTAGAGTAACTGGGGTTGTCAGCTAGGAATGCCAGTGCTTATTCTTCAGGTCACAAATTCAAGGTGATTCCTCAGTAATTCTTAATTTTGATAACAACTGGGTATTAACCTCCCTTTGCCCTTAACAGTGTAGGGAAGGATTAAATCGGTGACTGAGGTTTGAAAAGGCCTGTGCTGTGTTGAGCCCTGAGATGTCCCTTGTAAAGTGAGTGCATTTCTTTAACTCTTTGAAACAAGCTCAGTTAGCAAAGTAAAATCCAAGGTAAAGTGGACTTCATCGTTAAAAAGATGGAAATGTCTTCCAAAGATGGAAAATGTCAGAGGTGTTTCTATTTTTCTGCATTTGACCTAGATGTCCTCTGAAATTTTCATTAAATATATGTAGAGTATGTCTGAATTGTTGTTATTTCCCCTCTTTTCATTTTGCCCGTTTTTTGTAATTTGGAATGTCTTGGGAGATTACATTTGAAGTAAATTTTAAGGGTAATTTTTTAAATAACTGGAGAGAGAGAAAGTTTTGCATGAGTCTGCGTGCTCTAGCGTACTAGTTTCTCATCTGTCATGCCCTCTCTACTGTATGAAAGGAGAATCAGGATTTAAACAGGCATTTCCCTTTTTAGAGTAGTCCAGAGTGAGGAACTGATGTATGACAGCAGTGGGGAAGAGCCACGTTTTCTGTGCTACTTGAACTGGAGCAGAGGAGACTGCAGAGCCTCTTTTGTCCTCGTTGCCCAGTCAGTCCTTTCTGCTGCTCCCCTTGGTCACAACCTCTCTCTGCCTTACAGTCTGTCAAATCTAGTGTTTTCCTTTTCTCATAGCCTGTCCTTTTACTGCAGGATTATTTCTTTTTCATCCTACTTAGGGAGCAACAGAGGAGTATAGAGAACACAGCAAGCAGTCTTATGTTTTCATTTTTAGTTGCTTTTCTAGCTGATGGAAATGGAGAAGGTTGGGTTTAATACAGTAATCTTTTTTGTTGTTGTTTGAAAGCTCAATTTTGTTAATGAGTTGACGCTTTTCAAACTTCAATTTTCTGTACAAATGACATGTTTTTCAGAAGTTCATAATTAGGCTAAGATATGGCCTGATTTTCCTCACAATGTTAAAAGACACTTCCCTAGAAAAAAGGACAATTACTAAATTTCAGATTTGTCAAAACACAAAGGTGTGAGAATTTATCCTTTTAACTATCGAATAATTTTTTGACCTTGACAGGCTTGTCTCAAAATTCATTGGAAAGTGCTGAGAAACTGGGTTTGCTCTCTGAAATATAGTAGTCAAGGAAGATATATAATTAACTTCTTCCAAGTCAAATGGCGCTGGGATTTTTTGACGAAATTTCAACCCATCTGTTAAAGCAGTAGGCCCAAAAAAAAAAAAAGTGCTGGAAGCTGCAAGGCATCTCTAACTAGAGACATCTCTGAGACCTGCCTTTTAATGAGTCTGTTGGAAGGTTTGGTTTCTCTTCTCAAAATGGTTTAGCTTTACGCTTGGGTCACTTTGTGATGTGCATTGACCATGAATCCAGATTCACTGCAGTTACACTCAGCAGAATTAAGCTGAGTGGTTTGGTGTCTGTGTAGTAAGACCGTATACTGGCTACTATTCTCAGCTTTCACCATTCCCCCACAGTGAGTTGAGTTTTGGGATTATTTCTTTTCTTCTTACACAGGTCACTTCTTTTGTCTAAGTGACTTGGTGTTTCTCAGCTGGTCTCCAAGTTTTTCTAATAGTAACATTTCCCATGTGCTGCAGTTCTGTTGTCAAAACCCAAGAGTTAAAAAGCTGAAAAACCTCTGGGTATGAATTTTGTTCGATGCTTCGCTTCCCCTCAGTCAAGAATGGCGTGGGGTTGGGTTTTTTTTGCGTTAGCTTCCCGCTGGGTCATGCCCTTGTATGACCATCTCCCGTATTTGCACCGTGTGATAGTGATTGTGGCATAGAGGCCCCAAAGTCAGAGCCAGCCGTAGTTGCCTTCTGCCGCGGACGACAGCCGCATCTATGCTGCGTGAAAGTACCACGCTATTTCCAGCTAACTCAGCTGTCTTTGTGCCATAATGCGGATGAGTGCTACGTCACCTTTCTTTCTTGTACCAGCTTCTGTACCATGCTGCTGTTGAAACAAGCTTTCAGCTACTGAGGAAGTTCTTTTTTTGTGTCTACATTGATGCAGATTTATTGAATTAAACTAGACTCCTAGCTATAAATAAGATGGAATACATTGTGGTTGGTGAATGAGTTTTGCAGAAATGTCTATGAAGGGCATCCAGTTTGGCAATATATTTTAATATGCTTTTTTCACGGGAGTAACTTATTTTTGGTCATACCTGAGATCTACCAACACCCTCCATCATGCTGAGTTTATTTAAAGAGTTATTGAAACAGTAAATAATACCATGATTTAGAAGGCATGAGGTAATAAAGAACTTTTAATTCAGGGTAGGACAAATGATGAATGGCAGTTAGTACTTAAAGGTGGTATTGATGAACGTTAGAATTTTAATTCAGAATTAGAGGTTGTTTCTCCAGTAAGGACCATTTAAAAGAGCTTAAATATTTCTGAAAATGCTGTATTTCTGAAAATTAATTGGGATCATTTGAGACATGGCCTATCAGTAGGTAAGTCTCCAAAATTTCTTACGGATGCCAACATGTCTTTGGCATTTACATCTCCTTTTTTTAAAATCATTTCTTCTTTCCTGGACTGTCATTTATTCTAATATATTCTGGTTTGGGCCATTTGTGTAGTGGTTTCAGAAAGTTGCCATCCCTCAGTTGGCTGTGTGGAGCGTCCCACAGCCATTGTCACCTTGCAGGTGTGGATAGGTAACCTCCGGCTAGAAGATACTGCTTCATTACTGAGACAGCTTTGCAGACTCCCATCAGAGTATGTCTTGACTTCCACCACCACTTTTAACTTCTCAGGGTGCAGCCTGTAGTGGCACTGCATTTATTGAAGTTTAGCCCCCTCCCTGTAATGATAGCAAAGCAGCTGTTCCCTTGATGAGAAATGAAAGGAGGAGGTATTTCCATTCTGCTTGAATTTTCTGGTCAAGTTATCCAGTGCTATTAAATTCCTTCTTTGCCACACCAGGAACAAAGACACTCTTCTTTTCATGCAATGTGAGGTTAGTTTTGTCCAAAAGCTAGAAAGATTCAAGTGCCCAAGAAAATCTAGAAGCTTTCAGGTATTACATGTTGACCTTGTTCCATGTCAGGACAGTTCTATGTGGTGATAACATTTTATTTTCCTGATGAGATCAGCAAACTGTTGGCTTTTGGTGGCATTCCTGGTGCTGGATACCCAAAGGTGGGGTAGAGCCAAGATGATGCTCATGCTGTGACCACATTGACAACTGTTTAAATATTTCATTGAAAAGAAGAAACTATTTCCTGCATCGTTTAACAGTAGATCTGGCAGACCTCACAGGTGACCCTGCTCCAGTTAGAGCAATAGCTTTCCGCTGTTGTTTTGGATTGTCTGTATAGAGAGTTTTGTAATGTCAGACTTTCTCAGTTGCCTTTCCTGACCCCGGTCTCCTTGAAGAGAGAGAGTAAAATGCAGATGCTAAAGGAGCCCTCTGATAAGCATCAAATGATGATAGTGGCAGTATGTTTAGTATAAATACAGGGAGGGGTTAGCTTCACCTTATCTAGTACAGGAAGGGCTTGTTCCAGAGTGTTAAGGATTTTTTTTAAACATTTCACCTCTAGTTTAGCTCAGTCGTTAGTAAGAATGTTCTGCTTGTACAAATAACTCTGGATAATATAAAAATACGTTTGAAAATATATAAACATACTAGCACTTACCATTGCTAAATTGTGACAGTGTAGCATTATTGGAAAACCAGTTGTGTTCCACTCTGCGTTAATATTCATTCAAAATGGGTGTAATGGTGATTGCTTCTTAAACTTCTAAGCAGCGGAGTCTATATCCAGAAATTTGAGTATTCTGGTACTGTATCGATTCATACAAGAGCCTGGATGTATTCAAGTGGGAAAGTGGTGTGCTGCGTTGCATTAGTCTCTCTCAATATTGGTATCACTTGCGCTACTTTACTGCTCCATTGAAGTGCCAGTTCATAAATTGTTTCTAATGAGTATATTCTAAGCTCTTGTGATGATGTTTTCAGACTAATAGGTACATTCATGGAAAAATACTGGGCTTAACTGGGCTATTGAGCTGTAGAGTTGTTACCCATTAGGTAGCTGAGGAGTGGAGGTGAGGTGAGGAGTATCTGCAGCTTACAATGGAAACTGCATATGTAGCCAGGTAATCCTAGACTTCTGTCCTGAGCCCACACACACGTTCTGTTAGTTCTGAACCATCTTCAGATTTGCGTAAGCAAGCATCTGTCCTTCAGAAATATGCTGTGAAACACACTATTCCGTTGCTGAGTCCTGTTATCTCTTCACAGCAGATAGGAAGAAGAGAGTAAAAATAATGCTTGGCAACTTGGTTGTGTTTGGGCACAGAGAGTAAGTCTTTCTTAGTGTTATACCCTCAACAAAAATGGTCCTTTATCTGAGGGTGTGGTTTTTTACTTGCCTCTACGTGGCTTAATTTCAATCTGCTGTACAGCGTCTGGGCTTCAAGATAGAGTAGTTCTTTATTACGTGTCTTCGTCATTGCTCTTAATATGCACATTGAGGACTTGAGCTGTTCCTTGGACCACTAACTACTTCATAATATTTGTCTTTGGCCAAAGACTTTTCTTCAAACTGTATTTTACCTGAGATAACAGTTCCTAATGTCTGTTCACTGAGACTGGCTACAAAGGCTACAGAAATATCTGAGTTCATGTCGATGCCATAGTTGGAAAATAAAATTGTTCACCTCCTTATATTGAAGTTATCGCTGTATACCAAAGCACCATTATTTTTAATTCGCTCATTAGAGCAATTGCTGCTTTTCTCCTCCACTTACAGCTTATTTTTCCATGCATCAAACTGAAAGGAGGAGGTGCAAATGACTTGGCAACAAAGCAAGCAAAGATGTTGAAAATGGTAACGGCAACAAAAGCATTCTTCAGAAGTGTCTTATTTCTGTAGTCTGACATTCCCATATCTGTTCAGACACTTCCCACACGATTGTGATGTTACTTCAAATTCTTTTCAGTATAATCAATCAAGACTGTGTTTAAAAAGAAATGAAAAATCTACTGATGAAAATAGAAGCATGGCGTTAGATGACAGGGTGAACAAGGGCGCACCTGAAAAGAGAAACCTACAGTAAAGGTCTTACATTTCAGAGTATGAATTTTTCAGGCTAGCATGAAACACAAATCTCTTCTGCATTGACCTCCCAGTGTAACACAGCAGATACATAAGTTCTTGTGTCTATCAAAAGGCATGTTAGGGTCTACTGAGGAGATTTCACAATTACTCTAAGACTTGAATATCTATTTTGAAAAAAAAAAAAAAAAACCACTGAGGTTTGGGGGGTTATTTGGGGGTT